>JAREIK010002614.1:0-33581 GCA_029783825.1 Sapria himalayana | reverse complement strand
ATACAAATATATCATACATCACATGTATACACATACATATATCCATATATATTATACATACAACATTATATATTATGTATATATACTATATATTATATATATATAGTCATACGCACACTCACACACACACATATACATACATACATACATACATACATATTGAAATACTTACATACATACATACATATATGCTAAATACTTACATACCTACTACATACAAATTGAATATAAAACGAATTGATATATAAACAAATTGATTGAAGAACGATATGTAGATACTATAGATAGATTATGACAAATAGATAAACAATAGAGAGTTAGATTGATTGATAGATAAATAGATTAGATACATAATAGATAGACAAATAAAACTGATAGATGCTATATAGATAAACTAATAGAAGAAGATAGATTGATTGATAGAAAGAAATATAAAAAGATAGATATATAGATTGAAGGTAAAATATGGATAGACTGATTGATTTATAGTGATGGAAAATTAATAGCCTATTGATAAATAGAAGATATACATAGATTAATAGGAATATATAGACGATTGATAGACAGATAGATAGATAGATAGACACATAGATATATAGATATATGATGAAAGATAGACATATATAGATCGATAGATAATAGACAGACAGACATATAGATAGAAAGATAGACAGATCAATGGTCATATATGATAGATATTTAGATAGATAAATAGACAGATAGAAAGAAAAATACTTAAAATATAGATAGATCGATTATAGACACACAGATAGACAGATTTATAGACATATAAAAGATGAGAACAATTAGATAGATAACTAATACATAGACAGACAGATTAATAGATATATATAGATAAAGAGATTATATATACAAATAGATAAATAGATAGATAGACAAATATATATATATATATATATAAGATAGATAAATAATAAACATTTAGATAGACTGATAAATAGGCATATAGGTAGACAAATATAAGATATAGATATATAAATAGATTGACACATATATTCATATAGATATATAAAAAGATAGACAAATATATCGTAGATAGACATATAAATATACAGATAGATATAGATTGAAAAATAGATATATAGCTAGAGAGATACACAATTAGAAAGACGAGTAGTTAGATCGGTAGTAAATAGATAGATATATTATATATATAGAAAGTTAAGCAATTGATCACAGATAAAAGGAAAAACATACATTATATGTATATGTAGATTAATCGACAGATTTATTGCTAAAAATAGATAATTAGATAGATAGATACACAAATATAGATATGAGAGACATATGATAGATAGACAGACATATAAATTTAAATAGTAGATAGATAAATTGACAGATAGATTGAATGATAATAGAATGATTGATACATAGGTATATACATAGTATATAGATATATAAATAATATATAGATAGATAATAGTTAAACAAATAGATAGATAAAAACTAATAGATATATAGATAGATAGATCGAATCATAGAATACATATAGATAATTGAAAATGTGATAGATAGATATACTGACAAACAAATAGACAAATAGATAGATTTAGCAGACAAACACATAAATATAGATAGATAGATAGACACAAAAGAAAGAAAATATAGATAAAAGATTGATTGATTGATTGAAAGAAATAAATAAGATAGACAGATCGACAGATGGATAGATAGATTGATAGATAGATTTATAGACAAATTGAAAGTATATAGATAAACAGATAGATATAAAGATAATTAGATAAATAGATAGATTGATAGTTGATAGAAGAGATATATATAGACAGATAGAGAGAGAGAGATAGATAGATATACAGTTAGATAGACCAATAGAAGGATAGAAATTAGACCATATATATAGACAGATAGATGGAAATATTGATAAAAATATTGAAAGAGATTTAAAACAGATTGATATACATGTTAATACACAGATTGATAGATAGATTTTTGATTGATAAAAGATGAAAGTAGATTGATAGAAAGAAAGATATATGTACAATATATCGATATATAAAGCTATAGGTAGATAGATAGGTAGATAGATAGATATATTTATAGATTGAATATATAGACAAAGAGAGAAAAATAGATAGATTGATAATAAGCTATTAATTTAAAGATAACATATAGATAGATATAGACAAATAGATAGACAGATAGATAGATAGAAAAAATGAAAGATGAAATATATAGATAGATAGTTTGATTGATATAAGAATGAGAGTAGATTGGTAGACAAATAGATAGATAGATTTATTGCTAGTTTGATAAACATAATGATAGCTAGATGAATGTCAATTTGATAGACTTATAAATAGATAGATTGGTAGAAAATATATAGATAGATACACAATCAATAGGTTGAAAGTTAGATAGAAGATAGATAGATAGATAGATAGGTAGATAGACATATAGATAGACAGATAGATAGTCAAATTGTAGGTGGAAATAAAGATAGATAGAAAGATATTTCGATAGATTTGTATACATATTGATTATTAAATAACAAATTGATTGATAGATAGATTGATAGATAGATAAAAGTATATATACATATAGAAATTAAAATAGATAGATAGATAGATAGACTAATAAATATACAAATAGATAGATATATAATAGATAGATAGATTGACAAATAGATATATAAATAGATAGATCGATTGATATATATTATACACAATTATATAGACAAATTAATGATAGACAAATAAATAGATAGATAGTATCGACAGATAAATAGACGATAAATTTATTGAAAGATAGATAGTCAGATAGACAGACATATAGATAGTTAAATGATATATAAATAGATGATAGATAGTTAGATAGATAACATATAGATAGATAGATAAAGAGATATATAGATAGATAGATAGACAGAAGATATACAGAAAGGATAGATATATAGGGAGATAGATAGATAGATAGACAAATATATAGGCAGGTAGAAAGCCATACATTGAGAGATAAATAGATAGATAGATTGATTGATATACAAAATAACTAGATAGATATAGAAAAAATTGATACAAGATTGTAGGCAGATAGATTGATTGATTGATAGACAGATTGATAATCAATTTGATAGACTTATAAATAGATAAATTGCTAGAAATATAGAGAGTTAGAATTTATAGATAAATACACAAATACATAGATAGAAACTTAGATAAAGATAATATATAGATCGATATATGGGTAGATAGGCATATAGATAGACAGATAGATAGACAAATGGATAGATAGAATACAGATAGATAGATAGATTGTTTTATTAATTGAAAGATAAATAGATAGATAGATACCTAGATTTTATACATATAGATAGATATAAAAAAGATAGATAGATAGCTAGATAGATAGATAGACATATAGCTAGAATAGGTAGATATAGACATATAGATTAGAGATATATAGATATAAAAATAGATAGACAGATAGAAAGATAAAATAGACATATAGATTGACAAATAGATATATAGAGATAGATTGATATAGATACAAATTTAGATAAAAATTAATAGTAGATAAACCAAATGATAGATAGATAGAGAGGTAGATAGAGATAAACAGATAGATATATAGAAAAGATAAATAATCAGATAGATAGACTGATACATAATCAATAGATATATAGTTATAGACAGACAAATAAATAGATACATAATAGTAGATAGATAGATAGTATAAGATAGATATAGATAGATAGGAAGATTAATAAAAAGATTACTAACATATTGATAAAAAGATTGATAGATAGATTGATAGACATATAGAACTTTGATTGAAAATATACAGAGAGATACATTGATTTATTGAAAGATAGATCAAAAGCTTTATATGACAGTTATATTTGGATAGATACACATATAGATAGATAAATACATTGACATATATATAGATAGGTAGATACAAAGATAGATAGAAATGTAGATAGATAGAAAGATAGATTGATAGATAGATACCAAGTATTTATACTAATAGATAGATAGATAGATAGATAGACAGATAGATAAATAAATAAATAGATAGACAAATAAATAGACAAATAGATAGATTGATTGATAGAAATAAAAATAGAAAGATAGTTAGATAGATAGAGAGATATATAGACAAGTAGATAAATATATAGCGAGATAGATAGATAGATAGTTAGATAAACATAGATAGATAAATATAATGATAATAGGGAGATAGTCATATTGATAGACATATAGATGGATAGATAGATAGCCAGATTAAAAGAAAGATTACTAGACTAATTGATAGGTAGACTGATAGATAGATTGTTGATAGATTAATAGATAGATAGTTAGACACAAAGATAGACAATAGATAGATGGATAGACAAATAGATAGACAATAGATAGATAGAAAGATAGACAGATAGATAAACAGATAGATAGATAGAAAGAAACATTATTATATAGATAGATAGATATATAGACAAATAGATAAATAATAGATAGACAAATAGATACATAGATAAAATAAATATACATATATATATATATATATATATAATAGATTGATAGATAAATTGATACAAAATAGATAGATAGATAGATATATATATAGAAAGATGATAGAATATTGATAGATAGATTGAAATACTGAATTATATACATATTAATAGACATATTTAAAGAAAGATTGATTGATTAATTGAAATAAGATGGATTGATATATAGATAATTTATTGATAGAATATCTGAAAACCGATTGATTGATTCATTGACAGATAGATACATCGACATATAGATAGATACGTATACAATAGATAGATAGATAGATATAACAGATAAAAGATTGAAAAATATATAGATAGATACAAAGAGTAGATAGAACTTATAGATAAATAGATAGATTATATAGATACATAAATAAATAAATAGACGATATGACAGACAAACAGTAGATAGATAGATAGACAAATAGAGATAGATAGACAGGAAAGAAACACTAATAGATATGTACACTGATAGACAAATAAATAGATAGAGTAGTTGATTGATAGACTGATAGATAGAGAAATGGATGTAGATTGAAAATAATAGATTGATTGATAGACTAATAGACAAATTGACAGATATATAGATAGTAGATTGATGTAATGATAATAGATAAATAAATAGATTGATAGATAGAATAAATAAATAGATTGATAGAAAGATAAATAGAAGGATAGTAGATTGATAGATAGTGAGATAGATAGATAGACAAATAGATAGATACATAGACAGATAGATAGATAGACAGACAAATAGATATACAGATAGAAACTCATATAGATAGACATATAGATAAATAGATATATAGATAGAATTTGAGTAAAATTGATAGATAGATTAAAATATATATTGATATACATATAGATAGATAGATAGATAGAGATTGTTTGATAGAAAGAAAGATAGATAGATAGTTAGATAGAATATATAGATAGAAATATATATAGATAGATATATCTTATATATTAGAAAGAGAGATATAGATAGATAGATAGATAGAAGATTGATAGATAGAGAGATATATATAGGTAGATAAATAGAAAGATTGATAGATAGAGAGATATATAGATAGATAGATAGATAGAAATATAGATATAAAGATACCTAGACAGACCAACAAATAGATAGAAAGATAGACATATAGATAAATAGATAGATACATGGACAGACAGACAGTCACACAGATAGATAGATAGATAAATCGATTGATAGACAAATATATAAATACATAGAGAGATAAACATAAAGAAAGAAAGATAGATATATATATATATATATATATATATATATAGATAGACAGATAGATAAATTGATTGATAGACAAATATATAGAGATAGAGAGATAGGCATAAAGATAGATAGATAGATAGATAGATACAAAGATATATAGTCAAATAGATAGATCGAATGATAGATTGTAAGATAAAAAATTGACAGAAAGATAGACAGACAAGAATATTGACTGATAGATATACAGATAGACAATTAGATTGGCAAATAGATTTACAGAAAGAAAGAAAGATAGATAGATAAATAGATATATAAAGAGATAGATAGATTGATTGATTGATTGAAAAAATAATAGTTCGATAGATAGATAGCTAGATTGATTGATAAAAAATTTGATAAACTTATAAATAGGCAGATAGATAGATAGATAGATAGATAGACAGATAGCGAGGCAAATAGATAGACAGATAGATAGATAGGTAGATAGATAGACATATATAGACAAATAGATTTGATATAGATATATAAAAATATGGATAGATCGATAGATAGATAAACATATTAATATACATATAGATACAAAGATAGACAAACAAATATCTAGACTAATAGATAGATACATAGATAGATACATAGATAGATAGAGAAATATACATATAGACAAACAAATATATAGACATAGAGATAGAAAAATAGATAGATAGATTGATAAATAGATATAATAGATATATAGATTGATAGATAGATATATAGATAGATAGATAGACATATAGATAGGCATTTCGATTGACAAATTAATAGATCGATAGATAGAGAAATGGATTGATAGATAGATAAATAAATTGATATGTAGATAGAAAGATAGATATATAAATAGATAGATAGATAAATATAAAGAAAGATAGATAGATAAATATATATATATATATATATATATATATATATATATATATATATACAAATTGAATATACATAAATAAAAAATATAAATAGTTAGATAGATATACAAATAATTAGATAAATATATAGTTAGACAAATATATTGGCACATAGAAATAAAAATACATAGAGATATAAATATATAAATTGATAAACAAATAGATTGACAGATAGAAAGAAAGATTGAAAGAAAGATTGATAGACATATTGAAAGATAGATTTATAGACATATTGAGGCACTGATTGTAAGATAGATAGATTATTTGATTGATAGATAGATAGATAGGCAAATAGAGTTACATATTATTATAAAATTAGATATATGAATAGATAAACAGATAGATACTCAAATAGATAGAGATATATATAAATAGATAAATAGAAAGAGAGATAGATAGATAGATAGATAGACAAATAGATAGACAGATAAATAAACAAATAGATAAATATATTGATAGATACACAAATATATAGAAGAAAGTTTAATAGATAGATAGAAGATAGATATATATATATATATATATATAGTGACAGACTGATAGATTGACAAATAGATTGATAGAAATATAGATAGATAGATATACATATTAATATATATATATATATATATATATATAGATAGATATACATATTAATATATATAGATAGATAGATAAACAAATAGATAGATAGATAGATAGAGAGACATATATACTTGTAAATATATTGGTAGATAGTGAGGAAAATAGATAGATAGATAGATAAATTGATATAATAGATATATATATATATATATATATATATATATATATAGACTTATAGATAGGCAATTCGATAGATATATTGATAGATAGAGAAATAGATAGATAGATAGATAGATATGTAGATAGAAACATAGATAGATAGATAGATAGGCGATAGATAATATATATATAGATAGACAGATAGATAAATAGATTAGACAAATAGATATATATATATATATATATATATATATATATAAAGATAGATAGTTAGTTAGATAGATCAATAGTTATTAAGATATATAGATAGATAGATAAATAGATAATTATATAGGTAAATAGAACCAAAAATACAAAAGAATATAAATAGATAGATTGATATAGAGATTGATAAATAAATTGATATACAAAGAGATTAAAAGATTGATAGAAAGATTGATAGATAATTTGTAAGATAGATTGTAGACATATTGATAGATTGATTTATAGATACATAGATTTTTTGATTCATAGACAAATAGATTGATAGATTATTAGATAAATAGATAAATATATAAAGAGATATATTGACAGATAAATTGTCAAATAGACAGGCATATATAATGATAGATATATACAAATATAAATAGACAGATAGATAGATATTTAAATAGAGTGATAGATAGATAAACAGATAAATATATAGATAGATAGATATATATATATTAAAGGATAGATAGACTAATAGATAGACATATAGACAAATAGATAAATAAAAATATAGAAAGATAACTAGATAAAAAGAAAGATAAATATACAATTAGATAGATAGATAGATAGATAGATAGATATACATATAGAGAGAGAGATAGATAGATATTTAAATTGAAAGAGAGATAGATAGATAGATGGATATACATATAGATATATAGATAGATAGATTGATTGATTTATAGAAAGATTGATAGACAAATTGATTTGCATAATGATAGATAGATTGATTAATAGTTTGATAGATTGATTGATTGTCAGGTTGATAGATAGATTGATCGACAAATTGACACACAAATTGATAGACAGATTGATAGACAAATTTACACACAAATTTATAGTCAGATAAATAGAAAGATTGATAGAAAGATAGATAAACAACTAGTTAGATAAGTAGATAGACATATAGATAGTTAGATAGATAGAAAGTTAGATTTTTAGACAAATAGATAGAAAAATTATTAGATAGATATATAAAGAAATAGATAAACATATTGATATATAGATTTATAAATAGAAAGATAAAAAGATACATAGACTGACTTATAGAAATAATGATAGACAGATAGATAGATTGATTAATAGATTGATAGAAAGATAGATTGAATGATTGATAGATAGATAAAGATATAGATAGATAGATAAATAGATAGATAGATAGATAGATAAATAGATAGATAGATCAAGAGATTATTTGTTAGATAGATAGACAAATAGATAGACTAATTATAGAAAGTTAGATAAATAGATTGATAGACAAATAGTTAGACATATAGAAATATAGATAGATAGACAAATAAATAGATATATAGATAGATAAACTAATTGATATACATATCGATAAAAATATAGATAGATAGTTAGATAGATAGAAAGATAGATAAATAGATAAAAATATATATAGATAGATAAATAGATAAATAAAAAGATAGATAGAAAGAAAGAAAGATAGATAGATAGATATATATATATATATATATATATATATAGGGAAGCATTCAAGTAATGAGGTAGGAAGACAAGCAGGAAGATTGATAAACAAACAAATATACAGATAGATATTCAGACATATAGATAGATAGATAGATAGATAAATAAATAAATAGACAAAAAGACACAAAGTCGAACATATAGATAGATAGATAGACAATTTGATAGTCAAATAAAAATAAAGATAGATAGATAGATTGATAAACAGATAGATTGGCAGATAAATAGACAGACATATAGATAGATAAATAGTTTGATAAATAAAAAGAAAGATAGATAGCCAGATAAATAGATAGATAGATAGGCAAATAGGTAGATATATAGATATATAAAGAGATTGAAAGATAGACATATAGAATGACTTATAGATTGATTGATTGATTGATTGATAGACAGACATATAAAGAGGTATATAGATATATAGATAGATAGATTGAAAGAAATAAAGATAGATATATAGATAGATAGATATATAGATAGATAGATATATAGATAGAAAAATAGATATATAGATAGATAAATAGATATTTAGATTATTAGGCTCATAGATAGAGATAATATTAGATAGATTAATTGATAAATAGATAGACAAATATATAGACATAGTTTCACAGATATATAGATAGATAGATAGACAAATAGATATACAAATAGATAGACAGATAGAAAAGATAGATTCATAGATAGAAACATAGACAGATTGATAGAAAGAATGATAGACATATAGATTGTTAGATTGATATAAAGATAGATATATAGATTGTCTAACTAATAAATATATAGATATATAAATAGATAGATAGATAGATAAATAGATTATTAGATAGATAAAAATAAGTATAGATGGATCGATGGATAGACAGATAGATAGACAAGTAGAACGTCAAATAGATAAACAAATAGAAAGATATTTAGATAGACAGTTAGATAGGAAAATATATACAATGATAGATAAGATAGAAATATAGTCAGATAAATAGATAGACAGATAGATAGATTAATAGATAGATAGATAGATAGACTAAAATATAAAGATATTAATAGAAAAATAGATAAATAGATAGATAGTAAATATATAGATAGACAGATAGACATAAACATAGATAGATAGATAGTTAGTTATTTTGATAGATA
This sequence comes from Sapria himalayana, assembly GCA_029783825.1. NCBI lineage: Eukaryota > Viridiplantae > Streptophyta > Magnoliopsida > Malpighiales > Rafflesiaceae > Sapria > Sapria himalayana. The sequence goes on along the minus strand of JAREIK010002614.1, from coordinate 23,278 downwards.
AAAGATATATACATAGTTATATAGATATATAGATAGACAGATAGATAGACATATAGATAGATAGATAGAGTGACAGATAAATAGGTAGAAAGACTAACATATAAATAGTAGAAAGAGAGAGAGTTAGTTAGACAGATAGATAGACATATAGATAGATAAATTAATTTATAGATAGAGAGACAAATAGATGGTCAAGTAGTTACATAGATAGATATACAGATAGATAGAATAATAGTTAGATAGATATATAGATAGACAAATAGATAGATAGATAGATATATAGAAAAACTTATATATAGAAATATAGATAGATAGATAGACAGATAGAAAGATAGACAAATAGAAAGATAGACAGACATACAAACAGATTGATATATAGATAGATAGACAAATAAATAGATATAAATATAGACAGATTGATAAATAGATAGATAGATGTATAGATAGACAGATAGATTGATTGATTGGTAGATAGATTGATAGATAGGCATATTGATTGACAAGTAGGTAGACAGATCGATAGATAGAGAGGCATATAGATAGATAGAAAGAAAGAAATATAGATAGATAGATATATAGATAGATAGAAAGATAGATATATAGACACATAGATAGATAGATATATTCATAGATAGTTAGACATAATGATAAAGATAGATAGATAGATAGATTGATTAATTGATTGATTGTTTGATAGATAGACATATAGATAGAATTACAGATAGTTTGATAGATAGACATATAGATCAACATGTTTTTTGATAGATAAATTGATAGATAGATATATAGATAGATACACAGATATATAGATAGATAGATATATAGATATATAGGCATGGGGATAGACAGATTACTAGATTGATTGATAGACACATTGATTGATATATTGTTAGACTTATAGATAGAGAGATTGATATTCAATTAGATAGATAGATAAATAGATAGATAGATAGATAAATAGATAGATAGATAGATTAACGGATAGATAGATAGACAGATTGATAGATTGATAGATAGACAGATAGATTGATTGATTGATACATAATTAGATAGATAGAAAGATCGATAGAAAGATATACAAATTGATAAACAAATTAATAGACAGATAGATACATAGATCGATAAACAATTAGATTGCCATATGGATATTTAGATAGATATAAAGATAGATAGATTTATATATAAATTGAAAGTCACATAGTTAGACACATAGATAGACACAAAGATAGGCACATAGATTAGACATATTGAAAGATAGATAGATAGACCCCAAGCTAATTAGTTTTAAAAAATCATTCACTAATTAGTTATCTGGAATTTTTTTTATAATTATATATTAATAGCAAGCGATTAGTCCTTAAATTATAATTATCTAAAAATATATTCATTTTGCTAGGGATTCTTCCCTAACTATTTAGCTCAAAATTAATTTTTGTCATTAATCTATACTGAATTAATTTTTATATATTATTTATTTTAATATTTAATGTAATTTTGTATATTAAAGGTCTGTCATGGTCAATGGATGAGGAATCTTTGAAAGACACCTTCTCTTATATAATTATAAAAATATAATATAATAAATGAAAAATTAAAAAAATATTTAAACACAAATAAAAATTTATATTAATAAAAACTAAAATAAATATTTTTATTTTAGAAAATTTTAAAAATTATACAAAATTTTATTTGAATTATTTAATTATGATATATAAATATACTTATTAATAACTACATTAAATAATTAATTCTATAATTATAAACATTTTTTAAAATATTTGAATTAATAAATTAACATACGTAAACATTTGTATTTATAAAAACCAAATATAATTATTTGTATGATAAAAAATATTGACAAAAAATGTGAATTAACGAATAAACAACTAAATATTTATATTAATAAAACTTAAAATAATTACTTTTATGATTATAGAAATCTTTAAAAAAATATTTGCAAGAAAATTTGAATTATTTGAATTTTAAAAAAAATTCATATTTTTCCAAAATTTTTAAAAAAATAAATTTATATTTATGTATAAATAAATAGATATTTTAGTTACATCTTAGAGGTATCAAAAGGTCTGGGCTGGCCATGCCCTTTTTTTCTAGGCCCCTCAAGGCTAGCTTTATCTGCTTGTCACGGCATGTCTGACATGGTGGTTCGAGCCAGATGCCGCCCGTGAATTAGAATCTGCCCAGGTTTGAATGGTTTGAATAGTGTTGGTCGAGTTGGTTCGACTCGAAGTGAGTCTTTTTTTCAAAAAATTAAAGTTTTAGGGGGTGCATCATCACATCACGATTGCCCATCAGGCATGTTGAGCCATTGCCCATCGTGCATCACCACGTTGTTCCCCCCGCCATTCCAAAATTCCAGGCACCCATACCGGGCTTGGAATGACATGTGGGCTGAAATCCCTTTGCACGACATGGCATGATTCATGTCGAGGGTCCGTACGACATGGGCCCATGCATGACACTACAATGTCGCTTTGGGCCGGGTCCGGGCAGCTCGCCTATTTGACACCTATATTATAACCAAAAAATTTTGATGGTGTATAAAAAATAATTCTCAAAGTGCTTATTAAAATAACACTTCTAGTGTTTTTTAGGGGTTTAAATGAGTTTTTAAAAATATTACTAATAATATTTTTTTGTCCTAAAAACACTTAAAATTATTTTTAACCCTATAAACATTTTTGAAAAGCACTACCAAACTGACCCTACATTGATTTGAATTCAAGTTTTATTTTTGCCCCTACTTATTTATAAGAATTAAACATTTGAGTAAAATCTTTAATATTAGCTTTTTATATTCCGTTCATTATTAAAATAATAAATATATCTTTTTTTATAATCTCTTCTCACTTTAAGTTATGTTAGGATTTTTATAAATTAGAAATTATATCAAATAATATGAATTTTTTTGGTTACAAATTTATTTAATATTAAATTCATAAAAATATATTAAATTCATAAAAATGTATAACCATATATATATATATATATATATATATATTTATATATGAAATACTTTTTTATAATTTCATAATATTTTTTATATAGAAATAATATTATAGATTTATCAATAAATTATTAAAAATATGAAATATTATAAATTTTGTATGGTTATATATTTATACAATTTAATTAAGGTTATATGAATAAATATTTTTTTTTAATAAAATAATATGAAAAATTAGCAACTTTAGAGATGGATTTTCCCATGCTAATTAACTAGAGAAAAAATTCATCACTAAATTTAATATTTTTTATAAACCCAAATATTATGTGTTACTACTGTTGCGATGTCAGATATTTGATGTGATTTCAGAAAGCTAATGTGATTTTAAAAATCCGATGTGATTTCAAAAATCCGATGTGATTTCAGAAATCCGATGTGATTTTAGAAATCCGATGCGATTTCAGAAATGCGATGTGATTTCAGAAATCTGATACTATTTCAGAAATCCGATGTGATTCCAGAAATCTGATGCGATTTCAGAAATCCGATGCGATTTTAGAAATTCGATGCAATTTTAGAAATCTAATACGATTTCAGAAATTCGATGTGATTTCAAAAAAATGCAACATACAGCACAGAATAGTCGAGACCTAGACCAGGACACCATCATCCCAACCAATCCTGTAAGAATCTATAGCTTTTTCATATCATCTTTAACATTCCCCTCTCCACTCATGCGTCTATATATCAACCACTTTATTTCTACCTTGAATTCTTGATTAATCGCACCTGTTTCTTCATCCAAATGGTACCCACTTCATAATCTCCATAACTTCATCTCGTTAAACCATCTTCGCATTAGTAAGCATGAACACCGACTTATACGAGCACCACAAAGGTCTCATGTAAAATATTGATGATGAAGAAGGTATTATTCTTCTTTTCTTTTTTTATCAATTTGTAAGGTTTAAATGCAAAAAATTTGCAATTCCATATCTTATCATGTTATTGATTATTTCATTCTCACACATGTTCATGTTTTTATCAGCATCCCTATCTTTTGTATTATTCTTCGATCCATTTCACTTGAATTAATCAAGTTGTGAAGCATGCCAGCATATCTTACTGTTGCATTAATCTGTAAAATATTTACATTTCTGGGCATAGACATATTATTATCATTGGATTCAACTAAATTAGGTTACTTTATGATCGAGCTATAGTTCGCTTTAGGTTGATCCATTTATTTTATTTCATGTAGTTACTGGCTCAAGCAATTCGATTTCATCCAAAGGTTCTTGAAGTTTTGATTTATGCTGCAACGTGTAAATTTAATCATAACTTAAATACTACAACTGCTAGGGTTCTTATGCAAAATGCTTTAAGAATCTGCTCAAATTCAGATCTTTGGGTTGAGTATCTTCGAATGGAACTTACATACCTCAACAAGCTGATGGCAAGGAATCATATTCTTGGGTTAACTTTATATTTTCTTTATTATTTTTTATACTGTGTTCTCCTGGTCATATTTACATCACTACGGTGAGATTTAGTCTCAATGTTTTATTGAGGGTAAATCTCAATTGAACCAGCAATATGGTAGATTAAAATATTGTAGAATTTATTTTGGGTAAGTATTATATTTATATTCCTTGTTACCTTGTTGGTATTTGTTACTTTGATAGGTGATAGGAAGACTAATAATGGGTGACTTGTGTGCTCTGAGAAGCTTAATTGATGAAGGTAGGTCTCCAATCTTTCTTTTTTTATGACTTTGAGATGCATAATATACCTCAAAAAATATGAAATGCTATTGCAGTTCGGCAAACCTTGTATTTACATTTCAACGTGTTCCACAGATTTTTATTTATCATCAACTCATCTTATTTCTTTCATTTTTGGGTGTTACATTACTTTCTTCAATGGGGCATTACCATATAAATTTTGAACGAAAATTATCAATGAGCTAATATGTTTCTTAAAACAATGAGTTTTTGGAGCATAACTCAATTACTTAAAAATTGTTGGCCATTGATGCTAGATGTTAGAGAGAACCATTCATGATGATTTTCTTCACTAACAGACTAACTTATAAAAAAATTAATCATTTGTGGCTGCATACTAATATTGAGGGACCAGTGGTTTTGGCTATGCTCAGAACCTCAATATTCAAATTCAGAATGTAAATGGTTTATATGTGGATTCTATGCATGTGTTTCTTATGGAACATCTTAAAGAATATCTAAAAAAAAAGAAAAATATCATGGATGCACATAAGGTGCTGACATATATCAGAAAAACACAATAAATTGAAAAATTTTGGTTTGTGGGGGCAAGCTACATATGTTTTGGGATATTTGCAGTATTTTGTGAGTTTAAAAATGATGTGGGACATTCTTCTATGTATGTCCTAGAAATTATAAAATCACCCATTGCTTCAAGATATCTTATGGGATTTAAATGATCTAATTTTAAATGTAATTTTGAAACATATATGCAAACTATAATCATTATGAGATTTAAATGACCCAATTTTTAAGAAAATAAAAATATTTCTCAATTATTATATCATTTATCTTTTTTTTATAATTATTTAATGTTTTATATGAGAGCTTTAAGTATGTAAGTTATCATAATCATTTTCATATTTTTATATAGAGGATTACAAAACATATTTGTAGTTAGAATTATGTGTGTATATTGTATGCTATAATTTTTTATTTGTGTATTTATTCTTTAGGACTTAAATGTGTGATTTTATAAATTCTAATTTATTAGATTTTATAAGAATTTTAAAGTTAAAAGTATTTAAGTGAGAATAATACTAAGATGTGTAATAACTTAGGAAATCTTCGTGTTGAATGTATATATAAGAATAATATTGAGATGTGTGATATTTTTAAAGTCTTGGAGTAATGATTAATGACTTGATCCAAGTAAGCTAAGTCTCATATTTGAGACTTGTCAGATCTAGCTGTTAGAGATCTGGCTTTGATTTCCTTTCAATTTACCATAATAATATTTGTAGAGAATTTTTTATTAAGTGCTAAAGGGAAGATCACAAGTGGATCTACTCCTCCTCGAGGTATTGATAATAATTTTTCAAAGCCTACTAGTTTAGATGAAATTTAATTTAGTGTGTCGTTTTGGTTTGTCAAAGGTTCCACATACAAGCCATATTTTGACACTTGTTATAAAATGATATGCAGAAATTAAAATAAATAATTAAATTTAAATTGAACACAAATTGAAATAACATAAATCAAATTTCAATAACTCTTATATGCATATTAACACATAAAACCCCCTTATATAGGAGGCAAGTTCATTCGAGCGGACCACATGAGTTGGGTGCTCCCATCAAGAAGGAAAATAAAAGTAGTGGGCCCCAAATTTCAAATAAGTAACTCCAATAACAAATTTCAATATCCTTTTTATATAGATGTTTGAAAGTTCAAAAATATCAAAATTTAAAATAAACAAATTAATTTTAAATAGAATCAAAAGAATATTTACTTGTATCATAATAAACTAAAAATAATTAAAACAATAATTGTCTTGTTGATAATAAGTGCATCCAATGATGTTCTCAAATAATTTTTGGGTATTCAAGAGAAGATACTAAAGAGCTAAAATTCCATTATAGTTAGATTATAGAAAATGATGTCGGCTCGTGAAGGAAGGTTGGCTCACATAAGGGTTTTACATGGAGAAATATCTGAATAGAATCAATTTGTATGATAGGAATTAATAATGAAAGCATATGACAACATGAAAATTTTCCAAATTGTGGGTTAAATTGTTTATGGGCCTTATTACAAACATATGATACAACAGGCATGGGTGATTCATGATATTTGAAACTCTAGGATGAGAAGATAATTCTGGGTTAGAAGAAACATCTACAAGATTGATCAAAGTAGAACTTGAACTTGCCACTATATATGGAACATCTTTAAGTTGTATTGACAAATCCCTATCATGCAATTCATCATCTTTACAATAAAAAAATTGCTTACGAAATTATGTTTAATGTCTGTTATATTTAGTTTTTTTTTGATAAACTTCTTTGTATAACCAAAGTGTTTTTTATTTCAATATTTTGTTAGTGCAGAAAATAAAATTTTGAAAGATTGGGAATGCAGCAATAGCAAAATAATGAGTGTCCTACTACCCAGTCAATGGGCTGAAGAAAATTTTGAAGCATAGCCTGATCTATCCAAGCGATATGATCCGCTCCATCATTGATATCGAAAAATTGTTTAATATAAATTGATTTTTTATTTCTATTTTTCGCTGCTACCAATTTTCTTCAAAATTATTCATTTTCATTTTCTCTCTATGCATGATTTTTTTCTTCACGATTGCTGCATCCATAATATATTGTTTTGGTAATAATCTATAAAAACATAAGCATTTTTCTAGTAGATGTAGCTAGTCATGCTGAATGACTAGTGAATCACATAATTTTCTGTGTTTCTAGATTATTGTTTGATTTTCTGCTATGATACTAGATTCTGGTTGTAGATATATATATATATATATCATTTTTCACTTTTCTTTTTCTTCCGAATCTATAAATTTACAAATCTTGGTAGCGGAATTACTACCAACGTCTCATCTCAGATCATAAAGCCAACAAATTCATCATGTTGTCTAAGCAAGTAAATATTTTTTCATGACTAGTTAACTTTTTAATAAAATCAAAAGAATTCTGCTTAGTAATGATTAAATGATTATACTATGAAAAATTTAACTTATTATCTAATTTAAATTTTTTAGCATCATTAAGATCATTACCAAAACATATGTATTTGGATTAAATTGTTCTTTTTGATTTAGAATATTTAGTCTAAGATTGCCTTGACATATGAAAGGAACCCTCGCTGACAACAATTGTAGTTGAGGGTCTATATTTATTGTATATTTTTAATATATTCATAATAGAATAAGTTGAATTTCTTATTTTCTGTTAGAATAAGTGTCATGATAGTCTATATGGAGGAAATAATTCACTACCAGAAAAATCCCAAATAGCTAGGGACAATTCCCTAGCTAAATGAAGGGTTTCCATAGCTAAATAGGATATTACGATGTATTAACAATGGAAGCTTTCCAAATCTAAAGTGCTCATCGCTAAAAATTAATGAGGGAATAAGTCCCTAGCTAAAAAATTTTAGCGACGGAAATATCCCTAGATAAAATAATAATTTTCCTAGCTAAATTAGCAAGTTAAATGTGAGTTTCCATCGCTAAACAGATATAATGACGGAACCTTTTCCAATCTAAAGTGTTTGTCGCTAAAAATTAAGGAGGGAAAGAGTCCCTAGCTAAAAAATTTTAGCAACGGAAAATTCCCTAGCTAAAATAATTATTCCCTAGCTAAATTAGCAAGGGAAAATTCCATAGCCAAATTAGAAAGAGAAAAAACCCTAGCTATTTTCATTTCAAAAAATTTTCAGAATTTTATTTTTTTTTTCAAAAAATTTAATTAAATAAATTAATAATTTAATATTAAATTGTATAAAAACACAAACTATAAACGATAATTTATAATTAATAAAAAATAAAATCATTTAATAAATTATTCTGATATAATATTTTACATAATTAAAACAAAAACATAACAAAATTTTATTACATCTTATTTATCAATGTATCTACCAACAGTGCATAAAGCATAATCTATCCGTGCATTGACATTGCAATCTCTCCCTCAGCTCCTCCGATCACCATCTTTCTACCGTGACAAAGTTGTCTGAGTCATAATGCATCATGTCTAGTGAAAAATTCTTTCTCTTCTACAAACTTCAATTGAAAAACATTGTGGTATCATATCTATACAAAATTTAAACCAGTCAATCAAATCAAAATAATAAAATAAATAAAGTTCTATTTTGATAAATATATAATACTATAATATATATGTACATATATACTAGCATTTCACTAGTTACATATAATATTATAGTATATATGTACATATATATTGATATACACACACACACACACACACACACGCATATACATATATAGAAGTATAAATGTATATATACATTGCAGTATAAATGTACATATATACTACCGTGTATATGTTTACACGGGTATATATGTATATGTACATATATACTAGTATATATGTACAAGTATTTATATGTACATATATACTTGGTATATATAAATATAGACTAAAGTGTATATGTACATATATAAATGTAAACATATACAATGTAGTGTGCATGTATACATTGGTATATGTATATGTATATATATACAGGTATATGTATACAAGTATTTATATGTACATATATACTTAGTATATGCACATATATAGTGGTAAATACTTGTACATATATACCAATGTATACATATACACTATAATATATATGTACATATACACTGCAATGTATATGTACATATTCTATAGTCTATATATGTACATATACACATATACTAGTAAATATTTGTACATATATACTAGTATATATATATATATATGTGTGTGTGTGTGTGTGTGTTTATAGAGGTATATATGTATAAGTATTTATATTAAAGTAGAGCATAAATATCTATTATGGAGCATGAACATAAAACAGCTAAAAATTATGTCATAAACATAAAAAAAATAAACAAACACATAACCATTGCTGCAAAAATATCTTTGTTTGTTTGAAATTTGTAACTAGATTTTATAGGATAAAAGTTCAATACATACATACTTACAGTGCATAAAGTATAATCTATTCATTAAATTGATGTTGTTTTATCTCCCCCAGCTCCTCTGGTCACCAGCTTTCTGCTGCGACAAAGCTGTCCTAGTCACGGTGCATCATGTCTAGTGAAAAATCCCTTCTCTTCTATAAGCTTCGTATGAAAAATATTGTGGTACCAAATCTGTACGAAAATTAAATAGTCAATCAAATCAAAATAAATAAATAAAATAAGTTCTATTTTGGTAAATATATAATACTATAGTATATATGTACATATATACTACAGTTTATATGTACATATATACAAGAGTATACATATACACTATTATATATATACAAGTACACTATAGTTTATATGTACATACACTATAGTGTATATATGTACATATACTGAGTATTTATATGTACATATATTGTAGTGTATTTGTACATATACACTGGTATATATGTACATATACATATAGACTGGTATATATGTACATAAACATATATTCTAGTATATATGTACAAGTATTTTTATGTACATGTATACTCAATATATGAACATATACACTATAGTGTATATGTACATATATACTAGTGTATACATATACACTGCAGTATATATGTACATATATATGTTCATGTATGTACATATACATTGTAGTGTATATGTACAAGTATGTACATATATACTGGTAAATACTTGTACATATATACCAGCGTATACATATTCACTGCAGTGTAAATGTACATATATTATAGTGTATATATGTACATATATTGAGATTTTATATGTACATATAAATATGTACATATACTAAAGTGTATATGTACATATATACTGGTATATATGAACATATACACAAAAACTAGTAAATACTTGTACATATATACTGATATATATGTATATGTGTACAAATACATATATACTGGAATATATGTACAAGTATTTACATAAAGTAGAGCGTGAGCACACATTATGGAGCATAAACATCAAACAGCTATATATTCTGTTATAAGCATAAAAAATCATCTTGGTTTGTTCAAAATTGCATTGAAGCTGCAAATATAAGGCACAAGAAATTAACAACTAGATTTTACATGATGAAAGTTCAATACATAAATACATACATGGATACATACATACATATATGACATTTTCTCTTCCCTCTGCACGTATTTACATAAAGTAGTGCTTAAATATTCATAATGATGCATGAACATCAAACAGCTAGATAGTCTTTAATAAGCATTAAAAAAGGAACAAACACCTTAACTAGGGCTACAAAAATCATTTTTGTTTTTTCAAAATTGTGTTGAACCTAGAAACACAAGGCACAAGAAATTTGTAACTAGATTTTACAGGATGAAAGTTAAATACACACACACACACACACACACACATGGATACATACATACGTGGGTACATACATACATATATGACCTCCTTTTTATCTTCCCTTTACAAGTATTTACATAAAGTAGAGCATAAATATCCATTATGGAGCACGAACATCAAACAACTAGATATTCTATCATAAGCATAAAAAATGGAATAACACCTTAGAACCAGGCCGACAAAAATATCTTTGTTTGTTCAAAATTGTGTCGAACCTAAAAATACAAGGCACAAAAAATTTGCAACTGAATTTTACCTGATGAAAATTCAATACATACATACATACATACATGGATACACACACACACACACATACATTATATATATATATATATATTTATAAGAACAAGCTAAAATAAATGATTAAATTTTAACATATGAATCTTTGAAATTGCATCATCAATAAAAAACCATACTCATAACCAGATGGAAGACATAGCCTAAAAAATTATAATTTATTAGTGAGGCTTTGATTTTGGATATCACCCTAAATTAAGAGAAAAGTTGGACCTACTTGAACTTATCTAGAGAGAGAATATTAATGAAAGCACATCATTATCATACTCTTATGATATTTAGGAGTACAATATTATTAAAATATTACAATTGGATATTTGTTTTTCTCTGACCAATTATAATTTGCAAAATAATATTAATGCTAAATGTTTGATAAATTTTCTCATTATCCTCCAAATTAAAAAAAATGCTTAAATGATGAATATTTAACATCATTTTCACTCCTAAAAATAAAAACTACAATAAAAGCATTATTCAATAATATAATTGGAGGTTGTACCTAGAATACAAGACCCTTGCATAGTCAAAGATTTATGATATATTGATATCTCAATAATATTCTTTCAAAAATCAATAAAAGCTTTATCTAATACATCTCAAATACAAGACATATTATCCTTTGACAAAGATACTTGTCATCACATCAAGAAAATGACCTCTAATATATACATACAAAATAAGAACTTCTAAAGTAATCATGATCCATTGGACATGACTTTTAAATCTCACCAAGAGAGAGAGATAGAAATGAGCATTAAAAGACTTGATGATCTCAATCCAAAGATGGATATACTAAATGGATACATTCAAAATCTATTTTAAATGATTTTTCTATCATATCAGTTGATCCAGTTTAGAATAATGAGTCGGACATTCCAATTACATTATAGACAAATATATATAATAAAGAGGGACCCAGGGAAAAGATCGATCGACAAGACTATGTTGGTAATGAATGATTTTACATAGCCTTATAATATTGATTTTTGGAACTCATTATTTCATATGATTAACATGACCACTAATAGGTTATTACTTTCTATTTATCATCACATATATAAAATATGTATTAGTTAGATATAAAGAATACATTCCTTTATAATAATTTATATAAAAAAATGCTTATGTAGTAGTCACCAGGATTTATTGTTCCTGAAAGCAGAGAACACATATATGATATATAGAATATGAAAAGCAATTTATAGCTTCAAGCAGTCTCCCAAGAAATGATTTAATAATTTTACTCAATATTTACTATATTTTGTCATAGAAATATGTCAAAATTTCTATTTTTTAAGATGATCAAGATATTAGTATGTGAAACTAATTGTATATGATGATAATGATCTAATTACATGAGATAATCAGTTTAATATATCTAAACTAAAATCTACAAACCAAGTTTCAAACACTGTTTGAAATATCTGAGATTTTTTTAGTATTAAGATCAAATACTCAAAAAGTATGACAACTCTTTCGCAGAGAAAATAAATTATATATATTTTATTTGATTAGATATATCATGATATACATTGTTGGCTTACTACTTTATCTAAATATATTTATTAAAGCTTTTATAGTTATACATATAGTAAGATATAATTATTTATAGTTATATGTTATTATACATATAGTATATATAGTTATAAATATTTTTATATTGCTAAACATATAGTTATATATAGATATATTCATACAAATAATTTTACATAAATATATACAAAGTTATAAACAAATATATTGGTTTACATATATGTATACATATATGTATAGTCAGTTACAAATATAGTTATATTTAATTATATAGAGTATTAGAGTTATACATATATTTATATATAGTTAGACACATATAATTAAACATAATGTTGTATGTTGTTTAAGCATACAAAATTGAATTATTATTAGATGAAAACTTTTTTCATGTGCAATATCTCTCTTATGTCCTGATTTTTATAGTAAAAGATAAAATAAATGAGATTACAGATTCATTCATTCATTTTTATTAATATATGAAATATGTGAAAAATTCTTCTTCTCATTTATAATTTTTCAAAAAACATATTGGAGAAGAAAGAAATGTGTTTAACAAATCTTTGTGTTTGGATATACCAACAAGATAAATCTCAACATATTTAATTATAAGTATAATTATAGCTCATAAAAACATTTGAACAAATAAAAGAACAAAAATAAATAAATTTTATGATTGAACAAAAAGGATAGATAATTAAAGAAGATTGACAAATGATGAGAAGTTTGTAGGATTTCTTATAAAAGTGTTATACCACCACATTACATATTTAGGGGTAAAAATATCAATTATATTACTTTTAACACTAATTTTCATGAAGTGAATTGCTTCAAATCATTCTTTTATTATAAAAACAAAGCAAAAATATTTTTTTTTGTGAATTATGCCCATAATAATGAGCATTACATTTTAAAAATATTGTCACAATGACAAGATGAATGTGGTATTAATTGCAGCGATATTGGTTGATCCTTGTTATAAGTTAAAATACGTGAAATTTTATTATTCAAAATTTTAATATACTAACGAGATTAAAAAGATAATAAGAAATATAAAATCTTTTATAAGTTAATTTACCAATAATATTCATTAACACTATTAAAAAAATACTTCTAACTATATTATTAATATTCTCAAAACTATAAAAATAATACAAATAATATAGAAAGCTTATAAATTATTTTTTAACATAAAGAAATTAGGGAATACATGTAAGTAGTCATATGACTACACTAAGATGTTGGAGTATAAATGGGACCACAACTACTTGTATGTTGTGGTTATTATTTGAATTGAAAACTTTGAACCTCAAACAAGAAATAAAAATGCAGATATAGAAATTAGATAGATATTCATGAGCACCTACATCACATAATAATAATAAAAACATATAATATTGGAACCAAAGACCAAGGAAAGAAATTTCATGTGAATCATTAGAACATGTCAACATTCAATGCATTTACACATCAAAACCGGCACAACATTATCATAATCATAGTCGTGCAATCTCTTTGCTCCAATGTAAATTATGGTTTTCATATCAATCCAACCACATATTGCAAATGAGAATTGTATATAGAGTGGTGGGAAAATATTTAAAAAATATGAATTAATGTTCAGCAGGAATATTCCACGCAATTTTAGGTTGCCAGAACTCCACAAGAATATCGACAGGAAGAATTATTAGTGATGGACCTCTTTTGTAAGAATTAGGTTTTAGATTAATAATGATTTCGCCATGTTTCTAAAGTGGAGACAAATCAAGCAACATGCCTACATTACTAATGAAGTACATGTTGGCTACATAATGTACTCAAGGATTGATCTTGATTCACGAATTTACTCAATGAGATCGAACACGGCAGTAAATTTTTCTCACAGAGCTGATTATTAAATTATGAATAAAAAAACATGGAAGAATGACGAACCTGATGACTTTATCGGATCTCTTCCATGAGGCCGCTTTTTTCCATGGAAGATAAATCATTAAAGACTAATGGGTTTTATGGTTTTACAGTAGCAAGGATCCCTTCACACTGGAGTCGAGAGAGAGAGAGGCCAATAGAGAGACTTAAAGTTTATTATGTTTATTAAGTTAAAGACTAGTTACAATCTCTAACTATTAAGTTTATTAAGTTTTCTTAGGTTTTAAAATTCCATTAATGTTTTAATTTTAAATTTTTAAAACATTTAATATACAATATATATATATATATATAACATCAAGGGGGCATTTGTTTTTTTTACTTTATGATTAATAGAACTTTTTTTAGCTTAATGCTTAATAGTACTTAATAGCATTAAGAATTAAGTTATTTTTTTAATATTATATTTTTATTAAGGGAGAGAGGATGTTTTCTTTATGAAGGAGAACTCAAAAATGCTAGGTTGAGTATTTTTCGATACAACATTTAATATATTATATTTTATCATACAATGAATTATTTAATCTTTTTATTAGTAGAAATTTTAATATATGTTCATTTATTTTTTAAAATATCTTTAAAAATTTTAATAAATATAGAATTAATTATTTAATGTTATTGTAGTCTTTATTAATAATTATTATAGTCTTTATTAATAGTTATTGTAGTGTTTATTAATATTACATTTTTTTATATTTATATAGATTTTTAAATTATTTATTTATAAAAACATATTTTTATTATTATACGAGGAGAATGTGTCTTACAAGGATCACTGATCTAAAGACAATGGCAAACGTACCTTTAATAGACAAAATTAAATAAAATATTAAAAAAATTAAATCTTAAAGATTAGTGATGAAAATTATTTCTAGCCCAAATAGTTAGGGAAAAATCCTTAACTAAATGGATATATTTTGTGAAAATTAAAATTTAAAGAATAATCACTTGTAATAAAATATAAAATAGTAATATAAATTCAAATAATTAGTTAGCGATTGATTTTGTCTTGATCTAATTAGCTAGGAAAAATCCATCACTAAATCTATCACTAAATTACCTGCTTTTATTTACGTTGAATTTATGAACATATTAGTGATAAATTATGTCAGGATCTAATTAGCTAGGGAAAATATGTTGCTAAATCTGTCTCTAAATTCTTGGCTTTTCTTGAGTGGAATTTACGAACATATTAGCAATGAATTTTGTATAGATCTAATTAGCTAGGGAAAATCAATCGCTAAATCTATCGTTAAATTTATCACTTTTCATAATACATAAATTTACGAAAAAAATAGCAATGGAAATTTTCAATCGACCAATTCTATCCCTAATCCGTCACAAATTTTTATTTCAGTATAAAATCAAAAATTCCTTGCTATTCCCAAACTAATCCCTCGCAATTTATCTAGGGATTGATCCCTAGCTAAATTTCTCTAGATAAATTTTCCTAGCTAAATTGATATTTTCTTGTAGTGTTTGACATAAGTGATACTTTATTATAGCATTTATAAAATATTGAAACATTGAAATAATTATATTCAAAGTTTAGTATCGGTATATAAGATTTATACAATCTACTCATCATACATGCATTCATTGGAATAGTAAAACAAGATGGTTGTTGCATATATATCTTATTCTTAAGATTATCATAGAGAAATGTGTTTCTCATGTTTAGTTGATATACTTATTATTTGTGAGATAATATAATAGATTGCAAAAATCTTATAATAACAATTTTGGAATTGTATTTTCATATTTGAGAATTCAAAAAATTGTGTCCATATGAATACATTGGAGAGAATCTAAAGTTAATTAACTATATGAATGACATAAGTGATATTTATTTTGGTTACACGAAGCTATTTTAAAAATTTCTTATGATTCTCCTATTTCTTAAAGAATCAATTATGAAATCTTTGTCTAATCTATTTAGATTGTGATTATCAAGTCTTTTAATCTTTTGGAAGACTCATACCTATTATTTTGTATGACTATTATGATGATATCCTGGCATGTATTTATATATTGTATCTCATGATGAAAATTGTTGCACTATTTTTTTTTGTTTTTTTAAATGTTGAAATGATGTTTTCTTAATAATGTTAAATGCATAATAAAAATTATGATGAATATTACATAAAAACATAAATAATATTGAATTTTGAGTAGTTTTTTAAAATAAAAATTGTCTACATAAAATATAATTATTTTAATTTTGGCGAACAAAAATCACTTTTTTGAAAGAATAAAATGATGTTGCAAAAACCTTCTAGAAATTGATTCAATATTACTGTCAAAAACACTTATTGATACTTGTAGAATGTGTGCCCCACCCGAACACTTTGCACAACTCTTACATTGTCTTTATTGATGCTTTGACATCATGTAAGCTTGATGTCAAAACTTATAGGAACCCAATAGGGCTTTGCATGCATTGAGGAGAAAGAAAGAAAGCGAGGAGAGTGGAGAGAAAAAAAAATAAAAAAAATAATATTATTGTAGTAAGGAACTCATTCTACTTGATTTTGATTGCTCATACTTCATTCACCATTAGTGTTGCATTATACGGACTTGTTTTCCTATTCTCTCATTGCTCATATAGCTTGTATATGTTGCTTGCTACTTTGAATGTAAGATACATAATTTGAATTAATATGTCTATTGTTATTTTTTATTTTTTTTGTGGCTCATTTGTTCTTGTTCACCCTTTATTAATAGGTGGTTAACTGTTAATATATCATTATCAAATTACTGATGTCCATTCTATACATTCCATGCCCCCTCTTTTCATTCAAAGTGATGCTACATTTCTTGTTGGTAAGCTAAATATTTGTGATTTCATTTAACTAGTAAAAGTATATTTTTTAAGTAGTAGTTAGTGGTGAGGATGACCCTGTCTTTTTTCAATGTCACATCTTAAAAGGAATAATAATTGTAGAATGTTGATTTATTTTTATCCCATTGCAACTGTGATGTGTAAAAAATTATAAAATGTTCATAAAATAAATAATTATTTTTTTAATAATTATTTTTGTTCCCATTAATTGTATTTTACTAGAGATTTATTTTTTATTAATCAGTCTCATTTCCATGGTCATTATATAACCATGGAATATTGAACCATATTGGGAGACAAAAAGGCTGAAATAATTTGATTAATTGCTTTTGATCCTTTTGAAATAATGATTGACTGCCACATCATTTCATAACTACCTAGATGGTCCATGGGCCATGGCATACTACGTGCCAATGCCAGCGATGATGTGTAATGCACATGTGCTGGCATGTGGCTTAGTGTTAGTGGGTGCATGGTCCAGTGGGCAGCGATGCTATGAGATGTGGTGCCGTGGATGTGCAGCCATGGTGCATAACTATTTTGAAGTGCACAGTGTGTGTATGGTGCAGTGAACATGGATGTGTAGTTGATGTACTGGATGTGCACAATGTGTATGTTTGATACATCCATGGTGTAGTGCATGCAACATGTGGGTTGTGTTCAATAGGTTCTTTTTTTATATGTATCAAAGCGAGTGATTTTCCATATAGAATCAAGTGAGTAAAAACTATATAGTTGTTATAAAGTGGCCACTACTTTGGTGGTTCCATCACTATTATACTACTATAATAAATGATGAAATTTAAGTGTGTAATGAAAAATATTATATTTAATTTATTTTTATCTAGCATAGTTTTTTTATTTTCTTTTTTATCACAGGAACTCATGGAGCAACATATGACTGCTGCTTCTCAAACAGTTGAGGGTTCTTTGGATCTTTAAATAACTTTTTTGAAGGAAGAAATGTAGGAAATGAAAGAAGTGAATGATGAGATGAAAGAAATAAAAAAAGCAATGCACAAGTAGATGACCTATGAGGAATCACAGTTAGAATTTTTGATGAGACAGATAGCACACTGAGTTCTAGTAGAGTACCCATGTAAGAGAACTTGGCACAAATGTACCAGCTAATGATGAATATGATGATTTAGTTTTAAAAGATTATATACCTATGTATTATTTTTGTTTTAATCATGTAACTTTTGTATCATAATTATTTCTAAATTATTGTTGGTTTTTGTTAATTATAAAAAATGGTTTATAATATATGTTTTTATTAAATTTAAAATAAAATTTTAAAAAATATAATAAATTTTTTTGTAAAAAAATAAAATTATGAAAATAAGTTTGGAATGAAAATAACAAGGGATTTTTACCTCGTTAATTTAGCTAGGGAATTTTCAGTATATATTGAGTCGTAAAATATTAGTTACTACTCTTAATTATGATCAAAATTAGCAAGGGAAAAATATAATTAGCTAGGGAATATTCGTCGTTGAAAGATTTGCTTGAAACTTTTTTTTGTCATTAATATTTTGTGACGAGCACTTCTAATTTCGAAATTATTTTCATCGATAATCTACCATTATTCTATTTTAGAGATGGAATAAGCCTAATAGTTAGGGAATTTTTCCCTAGCTATATGGGATTTTTTTTGTAGTGAGATTGATAGATAGATTAATAGATAAATTGATAGATAGATTGATAGATAGATTTGATAGAAAGATAGATAGACAGCGTGATAAAAAGATATATAGATAGAGATATAGATAGATAAATAGATAGATAGATAGATAGACAGAGAGATAAATAATTAGATAGATAGACAATTGATAGAGAGATAGTTAGATAGATAGATATATTGTTAGACAAATTAATAGAGAAATAGTTATAGAGATAGATAGATAGGCAAATAGATATAAAGATAGATAGTAAGAATTGAAAGAAAGAAAGATAGATAGATAGATTAATAGATAGATAGATAAACAAATAAATAGACCAATAGATAAACAGATAAATAGATAGATAGTTAGACAAATACAAAGATATATATATATATATATCAATAGATAGACATATGGATTGATATACAAACTTATAGATAGATTAACACACATATTGATAAACAAATTTAATAGATAGATTGATTATAGATTGATAGACATATTGATTCATAGATAGATAGATAGATAGATTGATTGATAGATAAATGATAGATAGATAGTCAAATAGATAGACAGACAAACAGATAGATGATTTGATAGATAGATAGATAAATAGATAGACATGTAGATAGACATGTGGATAGACATATAGATAGACATATAGATAGACAGACAGATAGATAGATAAAAAGATAGATAAAAAGATAGATAAATTGAAAGAAAGATAGACAAAAAGATAAATAGATAGATAGACAGATAGATAGATATACAGATAGATAGATAGACAGATAGATAGATAGACAGATAGATAGACAAGTAGATAGAAAAATATATAGATATATAGAAAGATAGATAGAAAGATAAATAGACATATAGATAGACAGATAGACAGATAGATAGTTTGTTAGATTGACAAATAGATAGATAGAGAAATAGTTGGACAGATAGTTAGACAAATATATAGACAAATTGATTGAAAAATAGATATATAGATAGATAGATAGAAATATATAAAGATAGATCAAGAGGAAAATTGATAGACAAATAGATATATAGAAATAATGATTGTCAGATAGTTAGTTAGAAATAGAGATAGATAAATAGATAGATAGATATACAGATAAATAGACATATAGTTAGACAGATAGATTGATTAATAGATAGATATATAGACAGATAAATTGACAGAAAGATTCACAGAAAAATAAATAGATAGATAGATTGATTGATTGATAGATAGACAAATAGATAGATAGACAGATAGACAGATATAGAAAGATAGATAGACATATATATAGACAACAAATTGATAGAGAGATAGAAAGATATAGATATACAAACAGATAGACAGATAGATAGACAGATAGATAGACAGATAGATAGACAGATAGATCGACAGATAGATAGATAGATAGATAGATAGAGAGACAAATAGATAGATAAATATATAGATAAATAGATAGATAGATTGACAGATAGATAGATACATTGTTAGACAAATTGATAAGTAGATTAATAGATTGAATGATAGACATTTGATATATAGATTTAGAGATTGACCGATAAAGAGATTGATAGAAAGATTGAATGATATATTAATAGAAAGATATATAATTAGATAGATAGATAGATAAATAGACAAATAGATAAAAAGAAAGATTGAGAAATAGATAAAAAGATTTTTAGATTGATTGGCAGAGTGATTAAAAGATAGACTGATAGACATATTGATAAACAGATAGATGGAAAAATTGTTAGAAATATAGATAGACAGATATATTCATAGATATTTATATAGAATGAAAGATAGATAGATAGTTAGAGAGATAGATAGACACATATATACATAGATTGATAAACACATAGATAGATAGAGATTGAAAGATGGATATAAAGATAGCAAGATGGATTGATATAAAGATAATAGATGGGTAGAAAGATAGACAGATGGATGGATAGATAGACTGATAGATAGAAGGATAGATAGACTAATAGATAGACAAATAAATAGATAGATAAATATTTATATTGTAAGATTGATAGACAGATTAATAAACATATTGATAATTAGATTGATATATAGATTGATCAAAAGATTTATAGTCAAATTTAAAAAAAGTTTGATAGATAGAAAGATAAATAGATTGATTGATAGATAGATACACATATAGATAAATATATAGATGGATAGTTAGTTAGATAAATAGATAGATAGATAGATAGATACACAAATAGATAGATAGGTAGATAGACAAATAAATAGATAGGTAGATAGACATATAGATAGATAGATAGATAGATAAACATATAGATAGATAGATAGATAGACAAATTGATTGATAGATATATAGATAGAAATATAGATATAGGACATACAGATAAAAAGATAGATAAACAAAAAGATTGACATTTAGAAAGGCAATGAGATAGTATATTGATTGATTGATAGTTAGATAGATAGGAGGATAGATAGAAAGATAGAAGGATAGATAGAAAGATAGATAGAGATATATATAGACACATAAATAATAGACAAATATAAAGATAGATAGATAGTTTGATAGAGAAATATATAGACATATCAATAGATAGATAGATAATTAGATAAATATAAATAGATAGATAGACTAATAGATAGATAGACATATAGATAGGAAAATAGATAGAAAGATAGATAGACTAATAGATAGATAGACATATAGATAGAAAGATAGACAGAAGATAGATAGATAGTTAGTTAGATAAACACATAGATAGAGAGATAGATAGTCAGGTTTATAGAGAAATGATAGACAGACAGACAGATAGATAGATAGATAGACACATATTGATATATAGTTAGATAGACACAAAGAAAGACATATAGATAGACAAATAGGTAGAAATATAAATTGACAAATATAAAGACATATAGATATGTAGATAGATAGACAAATAAATAGACAAATAGATAGTGTGATAGACCAATAGGTAGATAGATATATAGATAGATGGATAAATAGAATGATATACATATATATAGAATAACATATTGATAGATATATAGATAGATAGAAATGTAAACAGATAGATATACTAATAGATAGAAAGTAAGATAGATAGATAGATAAATAGAAAAATAGATATACATATACATAGACAGATAGATAGACAGATAGATTGATTGATTGATCGATATACTTTTATAGATAGATAGATAGATAGACAGACAGATAGACAAATAGATAGATAGATAGATAGGTAGATAGACAGATAGATTGACTGAAAAATAGATAGATATATAGATATATAAATATATAAATAGATAGATAGATAAAAAGACATAGATAGTAAAAGTGATATACAATAGATACAAAGATAGAAAGTTAAATAGCTAGACAGTTAATAGGAAAATAGATTGATAAATAAATATATAGACAAATAGACACACATATAGACAAATAGATAGTTAGTATGTAAGTCATCCAGGCAGATAGTTTAAATCAGGAAGTCCAAATAGATATACATATAGATAAACAAATAGATTGACAGGAGATCGAAAGAAAGATAGATAGATAGACAATTGGAAGACAAACAATAGATATATAGATAGATAGATAGTAGACTATCTAGATGATTAATAGCAGTACTAAGATGGACAAAATGATAGATATATATTTCAGAATAGATAGACAAAACATAGAGAGAGATAGAATATTCAGACAGATAGAGCAAATAGATAAATAGATATTGATATGAAAAAAGATATAGATATAACATAGATAGATTGACAGTTAGATATACAAATAGATTGATATATAGATAGATAAACAAATAGATATATAGATAGATAGATAAATAAATATATAGATAGAAGATAAATAGAAATAGACAGACAGAGAGATAGATGGGTAGATAGATAGATTAGATTGATGATTGAAAATATATATGGATATATAAACATATAGATAGATGGTT
>JAREIK010002613.1:463664-528170 GCA_029783825.1 Sapria himalayana | reverse complement strand
TAGAATTTCTTCTTCTTAAGATTCACAGACAAACAGAGACTACCAAACTCTTGTTGTCTGCGAGGAGTGCAAATATATTTTAGTGTATTACGTATATGATCCAATGCGGGGGAACACACCTTCATACCCGCTTGAACAATCAGGTTAATCATGTGACACATGCATCTGACATGAAAGATCTCATAATGGTGCTTCTTTAATATGCCTAACAAACATGTTAATCGCTACTTCATTATTAGATATGTTTAATAGGGGGTTTTAAATATTATTTTAATTTTTAATTATTATTGTTTGTTTAAAAATATGTAAAATATAATAAAAAATAATTTTGATATATGTAATATATATATTTTAATTTTAAATGCATGATTTTAAGTATAATGATAATATGCAATATTAAATATGAAATATATAAATATGAATAATTTTTCTAGTATACAATATGTACTATATGTAATATTTAATTATGCAATATACAATATGTAAGTATAAAAGTTTTGGTTATATAATTTATTTTGAATGAATTAATGTAATATGTAAATATGTAAAATATAATGAAAATTATCTAATTGTATTGATGGAGAAAAAAAATTAGATTAAATGGGTTTTGAAATAATATAGATTATTTTAAATACATAATTTTTTTATGCAGAATTATACAATAAAATGAGTTTTAATTTTGAGCCTTCAAGTAATTAATAAAATATTCAAATGTTTATGATAATGCTTTATTATGGAGGTATGTCACGAAAGATGTGAAATTTGATAAAGGAAAAGGGGGAGAAAATATTACTTTTCAATATAATTTTTATAGGCAAATAAAGAATCATATTATAGAATCAAGGCTTACTTGTTGAAAATTAAAGGGGCTGGATTGCATCATGTATTAAAGTAACGAATCAAAATTTGATTGATATGCGAAGGATGATGAAGGAATCTGAACAAATGATGAAACAATCTAATCGTAAGTAAGTTTCTTTACCCAAATTAAGTGTTGTAGATTTTTTTTGAGAATTCCTTTTCTAGTGCTAGTCCAATTGATCTAAAAAGGAGAAAGGGCCCTATGGGATCAATTGAAAATGCATTCAAAATTGATACACGTGAAATAGTTGACAATGAGATAGCTAGGATGTTTTACACTGGGGGGTTGTCTTTTCACTTTGCTAGAAATTCTTATTATGCTCGTACATTTAAAAGTGCAATTCAACTTCCAGGTTATGTCCCACAAAGCTATAATGCATTAAGAATAACATTATTACAGAATAAAAAGAATAATATTGATAATCTATTGGAACCAATCAAAAAGACTTAGAATGAAAAATGAGTGAGCATTTGCAGTGATTGATGGTCAGATGCTTAAATAAAACTACTTATTAACATCATGACAGTCTCCGAAAGTGGACTAATTTTTGAAAGCAATAAACTATGAAGGAGAGACTAAGGATAAACATTTTATAACTGATTTGTTGATTAACATTATACAAGAGATTGATCCACAAAAGGTAGTTCAAGCTATAATTGATAATGCTGTAGCTTGCAAAGTAGCATGATACTTTGTTGAAGCAAAATTTTAGCATATCTTTTGGACCTCGTCTGTGGTTTATACTCTCAATCTTGCTTTGAAGAATAATTGTGCACCAACACACTCAAGATATGATGATATGATGGAATAATGTGGTTGAATCACTCAAGTTTCAAGTAATATTTCATTATGAATCATGCAATGAGATTGTCGATATTTAAAAATCATTGCAAGTTGAAGTTACATTTAGTGGCCGATACACATTTTGTTTCAATTATTATTATGCTTAAACGATTTAAAATAATAAAAGATGTTTGGAGTAATTATTGATAAGTGAATAATGAAAAATGTATAAGAAGATGATTTAGTGAAAGCTAAAGAAGTAAATGATAAAATCCTAAATGGAGACTTTTGGATGAATGTTGATTATATCCTCAGCTTTATAACTCTCATTTATGAGATACTTCGATTAGATGACACTGACAAATCTTGTCTTCATAATATTTATGAGTGGTAGGATTCGATGATCGAAAAAATGAAGGAAACTATTTATAAAAAAGAACATAAAAGTTTCAAAAAATAATTCAAGGTATAATTTTAATTTATTATTTAATTTTTAAAGTTTTGATTGAAAATTTTAAGTTTAATTATATTTGAACTTGAATGAATTGCTGTGTAATTTTACTTGTAAATTTTTTTATATTATGAATGAAATTTTGGTGGAAAGATAGAATAAAAATTATACACCTTTATATTTCTTAGCTCATTTCTTAAATCTAAGGTAATTTTAAGAGTATAAATAATATACTATGACAATTTTAATATAAATGATATTTTATGATGTTTAATTTTTTATAATTAATGTTGGAACTTTAACTTGCAGGTATTATAGTCAACAATGACTTGATGAGTCTCGTGATCGTATTCTATCACATTGAGAATTAGAAATAGCAAGAAAAAGAAAATAATGTTTTGAGAGATATTTTTCTAGTGAATGTAAAATACGACGAACAAATGACGAGTATACTATATTTTCAGCATTTTTGAAAAATTGTTCTAGTAGTGATTCTATCTATGATAAGTAGTACACGAGTCTTATTAAATGGTGGGTTGTTCATGGAGCTACTGCTCTGATGCTTCAATCTATAATATTAAAATTGCTAGAACAATCTTGTTCATCCTCATGTTGTAAAAGAAATTAGAGCACATATAATTTTATTTATTTCATGAAGAGAAACAAGTTGATACCACAAAGAGCTGAAGACTTGGTTTATGTCCATAATAATCTTCGACTTATATCCAGGAGATCTCCAAACTATAATGAAGGTGAATCTAAAATGTGGGACATTGGAGGTGATGATTTTGACTCAATAGATATTGAAAATGTTGAAATTTTTGCGATTGCAGATCTTTCTTTTGATGAACCTGAACTGAAAACTATTTTATTTGATTGCGAAGGAAATACTAATGTTTTGTTTTAATATTTCTTATGTTTATGTTTGAATCTTTGTAAAAATAATATTTGAACATTTTTTTGTTTATCTAAATTATTGTTTAAGAATAATATTTGTGTTTATTTTTTTATTATGTTGTATCCTGGTCGTATTCGTATCCTAGTTTTTTAAAATTTTTCGTGTCTCCGTATCATGATGTGTCGTATCCCCATGTCCGTATCCGTGTCCGTACTTCTTAGCTGATAAGCACACTCACATCACTATGAACTATCTATTTTATTCCCATGTGCACAATCATTGAACGTAAATGGAAATGAAAAAAAATATTATAGTTTACTACATATGTATATTTAATATTAATATTACAAAATGATATATTAAAGAGATACTATATTACATAAAAACTCAAAAGACAAAAATAGAGATTGAGAAAGTCAGAGTGAAAAAAAATTGAGAATAAATATCTAAATATATTTTTTTGTATTTTAAATAGGCTAAAATCATGGTCGGATTCCTGTCATAGTAGCCATTGGAATAAATTCGATGGCTACAATTATTCCATGACAATTATTTTTAAAAATTATCACGGAATGAGTAGTTGTAGTTGTTGTTGTTGTCAAGGAATGAAATTGTCATGGAATGAGTAGTTGATGGATGGTGACATGCATGACTTGTTAGTTATTGTTGTCCCTGTCGAAAGCCCGTTGCTTAAATGCAATGAGTAGTTGGCTTACATTGCCAACCAATTGTATTTGACCACTTAGCAAGACCATGCACAATTCCAAACCTTATAGTGTTGGGATAGGTACGGCTGAACCATGTCATGCCATGGGTCATTCCCATGCCATCTTGCCCATGTGACATCTCAAACCCACAATTATCATCTATGTTTTCTAGTTTTTTAGTTATTAATTTATTTTTTGTTTTATTTTATTATTGTTTGGAATACCCAGCATGTATGCTGCCCAAATTTATTAGGTAATGATACAATAATGCCACTTATATATTATTTCTCATAATGTTTTATTTTCTTTATCGCTATGTGTGACTGCAATGATACGTGAAGCAACTTACATGCCAAAACCCTAGGATGTGATATAATTACTTTATATAATTAGATAACAGAAAACAATGAATTAGCTAATTATATAAAGATTACACTAATGATTAGACTAATTTATAACCTTCCATTGGCAATTTCAAATAGTATGATTGATAAGTAACATGGTAAGGATTTGATTGTTTCTTGAAAATTGAGTAAATGATAATTTGATTATAGTATATTGTAAGTGAAGACACAATTGTTATTGACCACCCTGTGTGCGGTCAAGGATAGTTTGGGTTCACCGTGCTGTGCTTGGCACAACATGATTTTATCAGGCCAAGCTCGACATGGTCGTCGGCCCCGGCAAGGGTTGAAACCATCCTGGGTCAGGTCCGTACGAGCCAAATTTGGCCAGTACAAGGTGATTTTTAATTTTTAATATATTTTATTTTTTTATTCAGAATAGTTAATATTTATATATTTTTATATTTTAAAAGTTTTTGTTATTGTTTTTAGTAATTAGTTAATGTTAATAGTTAATGTTAATTATTAACTATAAATAAATAATTAAATTTTAAATTTTTATTTTATTAAATTTAATATAACATTAAGTTTATTTATTATAATAATAGCTTAAATTTTAAAACTAAATGTGTATTAGTGTAAGTGTATAAATTAATAAAATATTAAAACTTAAATACGAATAAAAAATAAAAATTAATACAAAATAAAAATTTATAAAAAATAAATATACAAGTTTCAAACATCAATTTACAAAAGTACAAGCTCAAAGTAATATTATAAACAAAAAATAAACAAACACAAATACATATTATTCTCAATATCAATATCATATAAATCATTATTAGTAATTAATTTTTCTGCTTTTGCTATAGTCCTAGTATAATCCTGAATGCCAAAAATCGAATCCTCTCAATTCTTCATGTATATTTAAGCCTTAACTATATTTGGACGTAATCTTAATTTCTTATCCAAAATAATATTCAATGCAATATAAAAAATAAACTCTGATGTTACTCTCGACATCTGAGGAGTCAGTAGATCACATATCATCTTATATAGCATATGAAAGATAGACTCGTATGATTTTTAGCACTGTAATATATTAATATTTATAATATCAGAATATAATAGGATTGAGCAGTAATCAATATTTAAGTACCGAGATAGCTTACTCCTATTCGATTGTCCACCCTATCATTTCCTTATCGCTAACTGAATGAAAAATTGTCTTTGAATATGATATCCATATTTGTACTCAGAGTCTCACTACAAATACCATTATATCTAGCATTATAATAATGTAAAGAACTCAGTCAACTTTTTGTAAATAAATCCTTCAGGTGAGCCTTCCAGGTTCATGTATTAGAAAATATATGTTAAAATATTCTCTATTCTTTTCTTACCTTAATCCTAGGGCACCTACAAATAGCCCAGACAATAAAGAGATAAAATAGTAGATCAGTATTCAAGTATCTAGTTTTTATATCTACAATCATATTGTTAAGTATCGGGTCAACTCGATACTTCACAAGTATGCTACTAATTTAGCATATACACCTGAGAACAATGTAAGTTGGAGTATAAACTGACAAATATATGTTAGTCGTGCCATAAAAATATTTAGGAATTTCATAAATGAAATTTCTGTAGCTCATTCAATATTTTCAATAATAGGTTTGTTATTATTATTATTGATGTAGCCAGATATCACGTGTTTGTATCCAACACATGACTCCAACATCAAATATGTGTAATTCTAATTGTATCTCACATTCGATTACAATTTATTCTTCTTAAGATTTGCAAATAAATAGAGACTATCAAACATAAAAAATATTTATAAGATAGCAAACTCTTGTCCAACATCAAATATATGTATATTTTATAAAGTGAAGTCACACGCATTCATTTTTTTTATACTATTAGGTTAATAACGTGACACATGCATCCAACGCAAACAATCTTTCCTAATGGTTAATCCTTAAAATTTCTAATAAATATGTTAATCACAACTTCATTATTAGATGCATTATCGAATGTGATTTAATATATGTTAATCACTACTTATACTAATGATTAATCTCTAATCATGCAGTCAAAAATGATTGGATCATTATGATGATAGAGAATCTCAGATAATAATAAATATTCATTTTTATTTAGTGTATGTTTAAAATATACATAGTAGTCGGTGAGGCATGCATAAGATATATTTTCGTGACTAGTCCAAATATCGAGATTCACGGATACTTCTCTATTATATTCCCTAAATTTATCAATAAAGAAAAGAATATTTTTTTAAAAAAAAAATTATTTTTCTTGATTTTTTAATTTTTTTATAATTTTAAAACGTGCAGAATTCTTATGGCCATTGGATTTTGTCCCATACTCATTGTGAAATTCAATGGATTAAATTGATTTTTTTTTATTTTTACTGTTGGGTTTGTTTGACTGTGAATCGATCTTCTGGAATGGAGCCATGGAGTGGAGGGCTTGCTCTCGGACTCGAGCCTGGGGGGTGCCGAAAAAGACCGTGGGTCGGGTTTGGGCCCTATGGAAATTTCTGATCCGTTGGGGCTCGGGTTTGGGTCAGGCGCCATGCCATGACAGGCCCAGCACGTGCATGGGAGCGGGTCATTCCCGCACTGGGCCAGGCACTTCTAAATCTGGCCGGGCCCGGCCCGCTAGGCTCATTTGACACTTATATGACTGGGTCATGTTTAGTATTTTCAAAAATTTTTGAGTTTGACCTCCACCTCTGGGCTTGAGGGATTCTCTCTAGTAGACTTACCTGGAGGCACCCAGGCAGAGCTTGGGGAAGGCTTACTCTATGAGCCATTGAGATTAAGTTTTCAATGAACGGCATTAAGACTGCTAGGCTAGTCTGTAACTGAAATCACATGACACATTTTTGCAATTCAAATTTCAGCGGATGAATGGTTAAAGCCTGGAGTTATATTGCAAGCATTTGAAGTTAGGGCTGCTAGAATGTGTGCCAACCAAGCTGAAATCCTGGGCAGGTTTGAGGATGTAGAAGAGGGTACATATCTTCTTTTCCGAATATAACCAGCTTGATTGAAACTCTCTGTTGTTTAGATTGGCTTCACTTTTTGTTTAGGTTTTGTGAAACTCTCAGTCGATCTGGTTGAAGCAGCAATGGCTCATTGCCAATTGGTCGTCGTTTCGAAGTAAGATGGCTTCTCTCTCCTTGTTTGCCATAAAGATGTTTAACCTAGAATGTTCAGGTTCTTAGAAAAGTTGCAGCAGAACATACCGGGAAAAGGAGTGAAACAGCAGTTGCAAGTACTTTGCTACATTTATGCTTTGAACCTCGTGAAAAAGCATCTTGGAGATTTCCTCTCCACAGAATGCATCACTCCACTGCAAGGTTCGCTAGCAAATGATCAGCTAAGATTGTTATACTCCCAGGTTAGATTCCGCTCATGATCACCAGCCTTCCGTACTCTGCTTTATTTGGCATCAAGCCTACCTAAATTTCTGTAATTCGCGAATTAGCTGCGTCCCAATGCAATCGGCCTAGTTGATTCTTTTGATTACACCGATCACTTCTTGGGATCCGTTCTTGGGCGTTATGATGGAAATATTTATCCAAAGCTATATGAAGCAGCGCAGAAGGATCCTTTGAACGACTCGGTAGTGCCTGATGGTTACGAGGAATACATCCGCCCCATGCTGAAGCAACAACTCCGTCATGCGAGATTGTGAACCTTGGGGCTTCGTGTTTTTTTTTTTTGGTTCCTTTCTCTGTTGTTTGAGTGGCGATCAATAATCAGTAGCCAACTCGTAATAATGACCCTACTACTTGTTCATGATTGTTTTCAG
Source organism: Sapria himalayana (assembly GCA_029783825.1). Classification (NCBI taxonomy): domain Eukaryota; kingdom Viridiplantae; phylum Streptophyta; class Magnoliopsida; order Malpighiales; family Rafflesiaceae; genus Sapria; species Sapria himalayana. The sequence goes on along the minus strand of JAREIK010002613.1, from coordinate 520,282 downwards.
CATTCACAACAATAAAAGTATGCATATGAAAGTGAACCAACCACGTTTCCTTTGTACAAACAATCAGAAATTTATGATAAATTTTATTGATTTCAAACAAACTCAATTCATTTTGCTGATTTTTAGGTCAGCCTGTGTTTTGAAATGCGTTCCAAGGATGAGTTGTTTCTATAACAGCAACTGGTCCGGGGTCAAGAGCACCATCATTGATCAAAAACAGCTTAATAGGACGCATAGAAAACCCACTTGCAAGAGTAACTCCTTGCCGTGTTGCTTCAAGCACCGTGTAATTCAATCAGTTTCCCATGGATTTATTGATGCTTGATGAACGGCATTTTACTATAAACAAGCAGCTTCATGAATTTCCTTAACTAAGTTGAAGGAAAGAGCCTCGGGAATGACAAAATTCGTTAGGACAACAGGGTGACAAGGTAAAGTTCCCTCCCATGGCTCTTTCCTTCAACTTGGTTTAGGAGTTGGGCTCTTTCCCTCCCATGGCTGTCGCTTAACTTGCAACGCCTCTTCATCATGCTTCGATAGCTGCTCCTTGTAAAAATTCATGGCCACAGAAGCAACCCTATTGTAAGAGGTGGAATTCCACCCACCAGCTTGGGTATACAACTTAGGCAACTCGATCGATGGGCGGGCGCCTTTCTGGATATGATTAGCTTAGCTCCTAATGATCTTTCAAGCCAGCGACGGAACCTCCTTCCTCAGCCCATCTCTAAAGTATAACCTGGTAAGCATAACGTGCATCCTCGGGTCTGTCATGTTGCGGATACGATTTCTTTTCTAACACCTTCCTGGATAATCTCTCACATAGCAATGCCACTCCAGTTTTTACACTGTCATCGTGTAAAAACTGGTAAACTGGATCACTGTCATTCCTCTGAATCGTCGTCTTCGCCTAAGCGATCTTGTTTTCCTTCCTGGCCACAATATTTTTTCCCTATCCTTTTCTTTCCTCTTCATCGCACTTGCAACTCGCACCTCTCTCGGAAGATCAGCCATGGTTCGGATCCATTGTCTACTGTATTGATATGGACTCCGCATTATTTAACACCAAATACTGCTCTCTTGTTCATCTTCCACTCCTTTTTTTATTCTTTTCCTCTCATCGAACCCTTATCTGTAGGGACACAGCGCATTGTTTCTCTCCTCGCATGCTCAATAAAAGCTCGATAGGCCAAAAGCCCCTAACTTGCAAACGCACGACGAGACGAGCTAGATCACTCATTTGTGAATATGCAAAGAAAAAAAAAATTGTCTTCTTTCTTACTTAATGTCAGGAAAGCACTCATTTCCAGATGCTCTCAAGAGAAACATACCAATTTAGGCACAATTACACTTGATTGGGTTAAGGAGCCAAGTTCATTTAAGTGAAAATTAACAATCTTCTTTTAAAAAATTCTCACATTGAAAGCAATTAATTGATACTATAAGAAAGGAAATATTGGCTTTGGATTTGAAAGGGAAGAAAATTCTCACATCCACTTCCATCATGACTTCCATAATTTGTGGCTATACGAAGTTAGGTTTATCAAACACTTCCTGGTGCATATGTTTAAGTGGATGATATACTTTAACCCTAATGAGAAGTCCTTGTTTGTGTCAACCCGGGTGGACTTCTCATGCTTGCCCTTCTATTCATTTCACCATGATATGCCCCATATAGTCCTTGTTTGTGTCTATTAAATTAGACACTGCCACTTTGAACAAAACAAGGCCTAGAGATCTTAAGTCAGATCTAGTGCTAATACATGAGTAATTAGGTTTCTAAATTTATCACAAAGTCACTTTTAGTGCAAATACATGCATTTATATTAGTTCATAACATATCTTAAGTAAATCGTATAAAATTCATTAACTTAATTTCAAAGAAACTAAAAAAATAGTTTATAATAAAACATATAACACCACATATCATAAAATAAGTATACAAAACTAGTAATATAAAGTATGAAATTTTCACATTAATTTCTAGAGATTTCCTACCTTAACTAAGTTTTTTTTTAAGTTTTAACTTCTAACCCTAGATCCACTATACATAAAGAAAGAAATTTAAAATAGATCAATTCACTTTATAATGATTACATGGCTATTTTGGTTGAAAAAATAGTGTTATTGGGCTTGATCATTGCTTAGAAGATATTTTTACTAAAAATCATGAATTTAGAGTTTGATTTGAAAGATTTTGGGAAACAAATTAGAGAGAATATAAGAGAGCCAAGAGAGAACAAGAAAAACAGAAAATAAATCCTCAAATAGAGAGAAAATTTAAAGGAATATAAAATTTGTCATTCTTATGATCTTAAAAAGACCAAATTACCCCTACTTTCCAAACTCGCCTAACAGTTACTTCAAAGCTTAAAAATTAGCAAATTTAGTGTTTTTTTCACTATTTTTATCTTGAATTTTATTTTGAATATTACAATATTTTTTATCAATTTTATCCCCATTACCAAGTTAATAGCTAAAAAGGACATAACCGTTTGTCTAGGCCTCACGGATTTGATTTTGAAAATAGGTACTAAAGGTGAGTTAAAAATAAGTAGAAAATCTTTTTTTCTATTTCACATTCTTTTTTTTTCTTATTTCATATTCTTCTTTTCTTAGGCAAGAGAACACGTGAGCAAAAGGCTTCTAAAACCTTTGCATAGCTAGCTATTCCATGCTTTGATAATCATTATGATGATTGAAGTATGTTAACATAAAACTTCATAAGTATGAAAGAGTATTGACAAGCTGTCTCTGATAAAAGTACCAAACCATCAATTGGAAAAAACAAAGAAGATTGCACAAAGAATGGAGCTCGAAGAACTATTCAATGGATCTCATGCCGAAGAATTACCTCTTCCAAGCTAATAAATGCTTAATCTTGAAAACTTTTTTTTTCAAGGACACATCTAATCATATTTGGGATTCCATGAAAAAGTACCAAATAAATTGGGATATTCAATCTCATGTTATTTTTCATGGATAATAGAAATCTTAGATAATAAGTAGATCCATGATGATAGGACATACATATGATATCGCTATAATCGAGAAGATTGTTTGTACCATGACATCAAAATTTGGATTGTTGTCTCTCTCTCAAATAAGCCAGTGCCATTGATAAACATTTGAATGCTGAATTGCAGAGTCATCGTCAGTTCATGAAAAAATAATTAAAGAAAAGAAACAATTGGAGTTGGTTAATCCTGATATTTGCAGGGCAATAAATTCATCTTGTAATGGATATTACTCATCTAATAACCTTTAGTAATTATTTTACCTAAAAACATGAGAATATTTTTTGCAGGAAAAATGAGAAACCTTTGTTTCATTTAAAAATATTGGTAGCCATATCTAAGTTCTTCAATTTGATCATGATAGAGTATACAACTTTATGAATTTACAAATTTTAATAAGAATTATGGAATCATGGGACATTTTATTGCAACTTATATACTTGTACAAATTAGAGTATGTGAGCAATAAAACCATGCTATTTTTATTAGGGTGTGAAGTCTTTTGATAAGGAATCACATTCCAAAAACTTTCTAACCCAAAGCAGTCTACTAGAGCACTCATATCTTGAATAGAAGTCCCACACACTTTTCAAAATTTGAGATGGATCAGATAGAGACTAGTGATAGATCACTTAAAAAAAAATTGGATGAGTTGATTATGCCTAGGTTCCAAATCACATGAGAACAAAATTAGACGACAAGAAAGAAAAGTGTATTTTTTGGTTGTATGTGATCACCCAAAAGCTTATAGATTTAAAATCCTATTAGTAAGAAAAGTATTATTAGTCACGATGTTATTTTTTATGAAAAATGATTCTTGCCATGGATCAATAATACTATCAAACAACAAATATCTTTCAATTTTAATAGAGTCTATGATGAGTAGTTGCATGCTCAGTGGAAAATGATCAATAAATTCCACCACATGTCCATGATTTGTTCTAACCTCACTAAAATCATTAGAAAATAAAGAATAACCTTTTTGTATTATAAGAAATGTTGTATGGATGATTGACTATGAAGTTATTGGATTGACCGATCTGAGGACTCGCTCTCACATTTTGCTCCATTTTTTGATCGTGATCCCACAACTTTTGAAAGACTACTAAAAACCAGAATAAAGAAAGGTGATGTATGAAGAAATTACAACCAATAAAAAAAATAACACTTGAGAGTTACTAATTTGCTAAAAGGACACAAGACAAATGATGTCAAGTGGGTGTGCAAGACAAAATAGAAGGAGAATGAACAAGTTGAGAAGTACAAGGTATCATTATAAGTAATATACTATAAGCAAAATGTTATCATTGATTATAGAAAAGTATCTTCTCTTGTTAAACGACATGACATGACTATACTAGTGATTGATTTGACAACACAACATTGATACCGTATCTTCTAATTGAATATGAAATCAATAATTTTTTTATGGTGATCTAGAATAATAGATATCTATTGATCAATCTTCTAGTTATGTGAAGCTTGTAAATGAAAATAAAGTTTATAAACTCTAAATTGCATTATTTAAGTTAAAACAAGCTCCTTGTGTTTGATATAGTCGTATCGATTCTTATTTTGCTAAGAAATGATTTAAGAAAGGTTCATATGAGCTCACAATTTTTACAAAGATTAGAGATGGAAGAAAATTTTTCATTATTTACTCGTGTTGACGTTCTAACTAGCACTGGAAATTATAGTGTCTTGCTTAATATATTCAAAATATCTATGATTGATGAATTTGATATGTTTCATCAATGAAAGAAAATTAATAGTGCTAAATAAAGTATAGTGTCATGCTTAATTTATTATAGTGTCAGCTCTGTCATTACACCTACTGAAGTAGGTTTGAAGCTTGTTCAGAATCCTAAAAGAAAGAAAATTAATAGTACTATTTAGAAGAAAATTATATGCAACTTGATATTTTTAATAGTTGCAAGATTCCAATACCTAACATAATGCATGTTATGAGTATAATTATCAAGTAAATGGAATATTCAAGGGAGAGACATCCTTTTAGCTACAAAAAAAAAAAACTTTCTATACCTACAAGGCACTATGAGTTATGAGTTATTTTACTAGAAATGAGAAAAGTTAGATTTAATTGCCTTTCTTGATACTACTTATTCTAGAGATCAAGATGATAGAAAGAGTACTTCTACATCCTTTGATATATTATATAGTTGTATCATAGTCTTCCAAGAAACAATACATTGTGGGGTCCTCGATTTAAATCTTATAGTGGTTTCAACTATAATGCACAATTTGATGAATTCTACAAGAAATGAGGTATATTGAGGTACCACATTGTATGACATATGTCATAGCAAAACAAAATTTAGAATTCATGAACCAAACACTTCTATAGCTTTCATCATACATGCAACTATATGTTGATCTCCCTAAAGAATTTTGGGCTGAGGCAGTAAATAATACTAGTTAACTAGTTATTAGATCTCCATCAACTATAACTAATTTTAAGACTCTTAAAGATATATGGTTTGGTACTTTCTCGAATTATTCTAGCTTGCATATATGTAGTTGTCCTACTTATGCTCATGTTAAAGATGGTAAACTAGAGCTTAGGATAATCAACTATATATTTCTAGGCTATGTTGATATGGTTAAAGGGTATAGGTTGTAGTGCAGTGAAAATGATAGAACCACAAGATTTATTATTAGCAAAGATGTTACTTTTGATGAATCTGCGATGTATGGCTAAAAAAAGGACTTGATAAATCTTTGGATAAAATTGATTATGGTGTTGACCAGAAGGTGATGCTTGAAATTGAAAATTTAAAAAGGATATTAGAAACATGTGAAACTCAATCAATAAATGTACCATATGATAATTCACAGTCTAAAGCAACAAGGAGAGAAAAGAGGGAAACCAAAAGGTTTGCTAGATATACAAATTAATAGAGTGTTGCTATTTCTTATACAATTGTTTATACATTATTAGTGATTGAAAGCATAGATTGTGATGAACCTTGATCATAAAAGGAGGTGGCCAACAATAAAGTAGTAGTAGAATAGATAATTGACATGAATGAGGAGATGAAGTCTTTTTCTAAGAACAAGACTTGGGAGCTTGTATTATTATCAAAGTGTGTGAAAACATTTGGATGAAAATGAGTCTTTAAAAAGAAACAAAGTAATTCTAAGATTGAATCTACTTGTTTCATGGCACGACTTGTGGTAGGACACATAAGTTCTCATAAAAGGAGAGAGAGTTGATTATCAAGATGTATTTTCTCCAATTGTCAAACATAAGACCATTTGAGTTTTGTTAGTCATGGTAAGTGCATTTGACAATGAGTTGGAGCAGCTTGAATTAAAAACTATTTTCTTGCATGCAAATATAGAGGAGCAGATTTATATGTATAAACAAGGAAGTTTTCTTGATTCTAAAAAAGATTGTGTGTTTTTTGGAAATAATTGTATGGCTTTAAATAATCACTAAGGTAGTAATATAAGATGTTTGATGCATTTATAATTTATCATGATTGTGTTTGCTCAAAAAAATTATTGGATGGTTCTTTTGTATATTTGTTGGTACATGTTGATATATTGATTGCAACTAGTAGTAAATTTGAAATTAATATTCTAAAGACTTTATTAAGCTATGAGTTTGAGATACAAAATTTAGGTGTAGCTAAGAAAATTCTAGGCATAAAAATTTGAAGAAACCAAATAGCATACCTATTGTAATTATCAAAGTAAACATACAATGAAAAGGTATTACATTCTTTTCAAATGGAAAATTCAATACCTATAAGCATATTCTTGGCAGAACATTTTATATTTGATGCTAGTGCAATACCAATTATAGAAGAAGACATAAATTACACGAGTTGAGTTCCATACTCCAATGTAGTTGAGAGTTTGATATATGTCAAAGTATGCTCCAGGTCAAATCTAGCACATGCAATTAGTGTGTTAGGTAGTTATACTAGTGATAATGTTGGCTATACAAATTCTGAATATGGTGGAAATCTCTTGAGAAGAAGATCTTTAACATGGTATGTATTTACCCTTTTTGGTTATGCTATTAGTTGGAAAGCATAACTGAAGTAAAATATATCTTTGACAGAAGGAATAAAAAAATTTATTTGGTTGCATGGTCTCATTGATAGTTTGAATTTAGATGGGTAGAAACCTAACATTTAATGTGATACTCAGAGTGCATCGAATATGGCAAAAAATATGGTTTATCATGAAAGATGGAAGCATATTAATGTAAGGGTAAACTTCATAAGAGATACCATTGAGGATAATGTTTTTTTTTAAAGGTAATAGCCTAAGTCGATAATCCAATTGTTGATTTGACTAAGCCATTGCCTACAAAGAAGTTTGAGCAAAGTTTGGACTTGATAAATGTTTGCAAAACATGAGACCCTTTGAGAGCATGGATGACAAAGAATTGGTTTTGATGTCATGGCTCTGTGAAATCCAATTCCAAGTAAAAAATTGTGAGATGACTAAAATTTTGTGGCGACTCAGTTTCATTTTGAGTTCATTAGAGAGAGAGAGAGAGAGAGAGAGAGATATATATATATATATATATATATGGGTGTTTAAGGTGTAGAGGCGTAGTACTATGTACTTGAAGGTCGCAATAAATAAAATAGTATTCCCATCCATGGATGTAATACACATTGTCCAATCCATGTAAATCTTTGTGGCTCATTTTTTTTTTGTTAATTGTCTTTCTATTTGTTGCTTATGCTACAATAATTAAAATATATAAAATAATTTAAAAGCACTGGAAAAAATTTCGAAATTTGATATAAAGATATATCATCGTGTAAGATATTTAATCAATGTTTATTATAATTTTTTGACACATAGTAGACCATCACTCAAATGAAAATGTTGTGTCTTGATAACTATTTCAAGTATCCAAATAAGCATGAGAATCAAAGAGTATCAAACACAAAATAATAAATAAATAGTCCCATGAAATGTGTTAGTATTGTCTTCTTGCCCAAAAACTAGCAATGATTAAATAACAAATAATTTGCTTTGTACATCCAAATTTCATATAGCATAATAGATCATCAATGTACAATATTTATTTTTATTTTATCTATAAACACATTTATTAATGAAAATATGTTCAAATAAAATTTTTTATGTCAGCAAAAATTGTCAATCATCACCTATGTAATACATTGAAAAAATATACATTTGTGCATACTATGCAACAATTTTATGTAGCATACAAATTTATCAAATGCTAATTTTAAATAATTACCATGATTTGAGAAAAGAAAAACCCTTCCAACCAAAATTCAATTTGATGTTGGTTTTGTTTGAGGTAGATAGACTAGTTTAATTTCACAATTTGGTTTGGTTTGATATCAATTAAAGAAAAAAAACACAAAATATTTTTATGGATTTTTTATTTACTCTGTATGCTATTTGTTTTTGTTTTTTTTACTTGCATGTCAGCTGGAAGGTTCTGGAAAAGCCTTAATGAAAAAATACATAAAACTTCTTCCCATAGAATCATGTGTGGCATAACAAAAAGACATGGTGTGGCATAACAAAAAGACATGGTGTGTCATTAAAAAAAAAGAGGTAACATATAGAAAGGAGTTGGGGTTTATTCAATGAGATCAAAATGGCTTTTATTTTGATGTTCTCCATGAAAATCTACAACAACAAAAAAAAAATAGATACCACACTTTTGATTTCCTCTTTAAAACATGCTATATATTTGATTTAGAAAAAAGACTTTACTACATGCCAAAGTCTACTATTGTTGATGTGCATGTAATTTCTTCAGTGATATTAGAGCCTTTATTTCTAGTTTGTTTTGAAGTTTCTATTTTCTCCACTTGTTCAAACATGATATAATTTACTCATGAAAATCAACTTATTTAGATATGCTTTAGATTATAATTCACCATGTTTCTTGAATCATATTATTGGAGTAATATTGTTGCATGACATTTTTGAGAGAAAATTTATGTTTTTTTTCTGAAATTAAGTGGGTAAAAAGTTTTGGGACTCAATTAATTCTATTTTTTTTTGTTTTGAGACTTTGTTAATTTGTTACTAATTTGTTTATTTGTGTTCCATTGAATTGTTTTATCTATTTCAACATTAATTACAAAATTTATAACACATAAAATTCCCCTTGCATATGCAAATTTAGTACTTTTAAAATCCAAACAAAGTTGGTATTAACAGAGTAGTAGAAATGTAGCAAACACCAACAATGTGATATCGAAGGCTTGGGACAATTTGTTTGAGGTATTTTTGCTTTGACATTTGGTTGGGCTAGATATCCTATGATCATGGATGATCAATTTGAAATGATTAAATTAAGTCCAACCAATTAAGTTATTTGCAAGAGTAGAATGTTAGATCTTCTTTTTGTTAAACATATGTTTAACCATGTTATTGATAGGCCAAAACTTAAGACTTAAAAGTGAACTCAATTAGGAGATGATACTTATCAAATATGTCAACAATATAAGGCAATGAGTTGGGGTCGACACATTTCACTATGTCTCGGAGTAGATGATAGTAAATGACTTATGGAGGAAACTTGAGTATATTCATGAAAAGAGGACATCTAAGAATACTACATTAATTATTAGATGCCTAGTTAACTTGAAATATAAGGATAAGATTGAGATGAGAGTACATATGTATACATTCAAAGGGATGATGAACTAGTAAGAATCTATAGAGATAATCTTAAAAAATGAAATGCTTTCCTTCATACTCCTTTGTTCGCTTCCAAAAAGTTGGGAAAACCTAGTAGTGTCTTAAGTATGATAGCCCTTGATGGTGTCCTAACCATGACTTTTGGGAAGAAAAAAATATTGAATAAAAATGTGAAGGTGAAAGAAAAAATGAGAAATAAATTTCTTTTTAGTCCGTGTTTCAAATAACCATGGTTGGAACACTTCTAGATGCCAATTAAATGTTTGAAGAAGACAGAGTCAACATTTTGATGATAGGTCAGCTGATTAGAATACAATGAAGCATTATCACTACAATAAGTTATAATAAGTTCGGAAAGACTATTATGCTTGAAAATGATTTTAGTATGAATTCCTAAAAAAATATAGATCATAGAGATATGAAAATATTCTTATCATAGAAGGTGATATCATAATGGTTAGCAATACTAGGTCCTCTAATCTATAGAGTTAGGAAAGTGATTGACTTGTTAATTCAACTATATATTTTCATATTACTCCCATTAATTATTTTTCTATGCACAATGCCTTGTGACTATGAACCAATCAAGATGGACAATTGTGACTTATAGAATTATATATATAAGATGGATGTCTATAGATGAAGACCAGATATCAATAGTGTTTAGAGATGTCCATCATATCTCACACAATCATTTGAACTTGAACTACAATGGTGTGTAGGATGATGTGTGGTACATGATTCATTATGCTAGTGACCAATGGATATTAGTCAAATATTATTTAGTTTTTGCAAGATATATGAACGAGAGTATTATATATGTGACCCAAGCAAGACTTAGTAGAAATCAAACAAATGTTGTCCATCAAGTGGATAACATTGATCCCTGACAAAGGAGATTAGAAGTTTTCACTTAATAAGTGTATGGATTGCATGGTTAGAATGAATTATTGAGCTTCTTTCCATTTTATGGTCATTCAAGAAGATTAAACATTCTCGATATAATACATTCTTATGTTTTTTTAAGTATAGTGAACACTTAGTGGAACCCTCTATTTCATGATATTCACTGATAATCACTTTTAAGTATTGTGAGTTACTAACTTTAAAACAAGCAACTAAGTCTTCAAGGTATTTAGATAATTCTAGACCAGAGTCAAGAGGAGATCAAGATGAAGTTGATCTTCATTAGCTCTAATAGTAGAGGATTATCGAACAATTTAAAAGTTAAGATAGAGTATTAGGATTGACTCATACTTTTGAAGCTATTATTGGTGTTCGATATTGCTACTTGAACTAATATGTCATGACTTAAATGGAATCACAACCTATTTCCTATGGTTGCAACTGGATGACCATGTATTTTATACAATGACATGAATTGTGAAGTCGTAACCTAAATGAAGTCATGAACCTTTTCTTTGGTATCATCTATTGAATGAAGTCAAAACTATGTATTTGATATTGTGACCAAAATTGTGAAATCATGATCTGAATGGAGTCATAATTTGAATTGTTAAGTTGTTATCTAAAAATCTGAATGGTTTCATGAGTATAATACTTGGACAATTAACATATATTTCCCTCAAGTTTTATTAATATAAACTATATGAGTAAAAGTAACTCATAAGATATGTCACAACCTTTTGAGTTACAATATACTTGTGCATATCCAGATGATTGCCTATCAACCTCTTCTTTAGTTATAATATGACTCTCACACTAAAGATGAACCTCTTGAGAGAACATTCTATATAAGAACCATCCTAATCAAGAACTAGTTCATTAAAGATATATACAATGGATTGCTGTGAAAAAATATTTATACTTTCAGCTTTGTAAAAATCATATTCATGATGATTAAGATATCTAAATTTTAGATTCCACCATATATGTTTATCTTATGTATCATAATCAAAAGTATTATCACTTCCTTCCGATCATATATAAGAGCGGGTCTCATGGTTTACCTGCCACCGTACAGCACAACAATCTCACATAAACCTACTAATAGTTGAAACTCTAGTTCAAATTATGTCTAATCATCATTCATTGATATCCATTATATAATATAAATCAAATGCATTCATTTATTAATTAAAAACCAAATTTATATCACATATCTTAATTTTCACAAGCCTTAGACTCATGCTAATTTGGTAAAAATTCATAATTCACCTTAGAGACGAAGGGTTTTAGAATTGAAAGTCATGTCCACCAACCTTAAGAATTAGCATTAATCTTGCATTCCTCTCTCGTTGAATCACTAAGAATTAGCATTTTTGGAAGATAGATAAATTCTAGCAAATGAGAGAGATTTTTTCTGAAATTTCTCTATATTCTATATTTATACCTGGAGGACATTGTATTACTCAAAATATGAAGTCATGGCTTTTCAAAGAATATTATAACATTGGCCTTAAACTCTTTTGCTTAAAGTTGTGACTCTAGAAAATGGGTGCAACTCTAACTTGCATCTTAATCTTTCTATAACATAAAATCATGAGGTTGGCAATGACCACAACTTAGGCTTAATATCTTTGTAAAACAAATTCATCACACTATGAAGTGGTCATGGCTTCATTCCTTTGTCATCTTATAATCCATAAAAGGTCATGATGCTAGGATGTGAATAACTTATATAGCGACTAAGGTGAATGACTTCTCATTTTGTTATATAATAGTGGCATCGTGTAGAAACTATGGTTTTAGAAATGATATTTCTTGAGGTTTATATATTCACGATATTGAGAAATAGATGTGGTGCTGAGAAAGTCTCTAATGTGTTGATCATAATCATAACACTGGAAAATGACCATAGCGTATAATATTTATGCATATCTCTCAAGTGTTGGTGCTTGTTGTGGGTAGCCATAGCTCTGCCTTCTCTCCACTCATATATTATGTTGTCATAGTGCTGTGAGGATGCCATTTCATATAATAAAATGATTGTGTTAATGAGTATGTATGGAGACGAATCCATGATATAATTATAGCAACGAAGAATGTGTCACATAATAATATGATTGTGTTAATGAGTTGGTAGAGTTATTTCATATAAGAATTATCATGACCAATTAGGTAGAGTTTTGGTTAAGAATGGATGTCAAAATTATACGAGACTTAATATTCTAACCCTTCAACTAATTACTTCCCAAAACATATTGATATGATGACTATTCATCAAAACTCACCAATATTCAAAAGTCATGACATCAACCTATAATATCTCTATTTTTATGTTTACACATCATCATAAACTACTAAAATACATAAGAATGTTTGAAAGTTCGAACACCAAAAAATATGGTGCAACATCAATATTGTAGACATCTTTTAAAAGACCCAAATAATGTAATGTCACAAAATTCTTAGAGTTGGGTATCATTATGAAGATGAATGGAGTAGGCTTGGATATGATAAAGTTGTAACTATTTTCATTTTCTTTGAGAGATAATGCAAGTACCTAGTTCTAATGCTTATGAAGAGTATCTATTGAGAGTTGTAATAAACTTGCGTAATCTTTCCTAACTAAGTTATTTCTACCCCAAATCCAAAATTCATCATTGAGAGACTATATCATTCCAAGCCCAAATATTTTACCATTGTGGGGATCAAGGAGAAATCATTGAGGAGACTCTTATAATAGTAAAAATAATACAATTGGAAAAACCATCACTATTGATGAATGATATACTTTTTGAAGAAGATATAAGCAAGATAATTATTTATGAAAATCTAAAGAAAAAGGAGGCCAAGGTTGCAGAGTTGGATAATGTCATGACATTAGAATAAGTCATGATCACATATACAAAATATTTGAAGGAAAAAATTATGGCGGAAGAAGAAACTGTAACATTGGTGAAACATATAATAAACAAAGATATCATGATATTTTCTAAAGCTGCAACAAAACTACTATAGAGAGCATAAGTCAATGTCACAACATTTTCCAACATCATAATATTAGATGAAAAAGACACGACAAATTTCAAAGTCATGATAAAAGTGAGCAAAGTGGCTTACCAATGTTGTGATATTTAATGAAGTTGTAACATATGATGAAGTACATCTAGAAGGAAAGAACCTGACAAATAGATAGATTCTAAAAAAATATATTTCAAAAATTCTAATAAGCAAAAAAAAAATATGAAGACAATCCTTTGGCCTAAATCACCAACAAAAAAAAATATGGAGAATGCGAAATGGGAAGATGTAAAAAATTATATGGAAAAGATAGCATGGACTATTGAAGTTGTTGGTAGGAAACCTAAACCAAAGAATTGATCTAGCTAAAGACATTAAATATAGTACTTCTTGAGAAGCAACCCAAAGCTTTATTTCTTCGCAAGTGTGCTTCTATTGTATTTTTTTACTTTTATTTTTATAATTACATTCCATGAAGTCGGACACTTGTACATACACCAATAGAAGTAATAAACATTCAAACCCAATCATAAAATTTTTCACAACATATGAAGTCATGACATTCAAACTTAGTCACTACAAAAGATTTTTTTTAATGAAATTAAGACACTTAAACTATGCCATGAGAAAATTTTTTTATATCACAATGACAACCTGAACTCTATAAAAATCTACAAACTCTAATTTTGTTTCCCCAATTATTTTTCTTCATCTACAATTGACTAAAACTATAATGACAATTAAATCATGCAATTTAATATTATGATGGATGAAGAAACCCCAATTTCAAAACTTTGAGGGAGGTGAGAAGAAGGCAAAATCAGTCACACAATGAAGGGGAAACTGCACAAGGCAACCCTCATTGAGACATTCACCCACATCTAATCACCCTATCTAACATTTTTCATAAAAAAAAGGAGAGGAGGTGGATGGCTTCCATCCTAGCAAAGTAGAGTTAAATGGATGAATGATAATTTGGAGAAATTATCCCACCTTTCCAGGCTCTAACTGATAATTGAAAAGAGAAATTGAGATAAAACAATGCACCAATCATGAAAAAATTTTATTTCAATGTCAAAGACATTAAAGGAAAAAAAATGTTATGTACAAAGAGTTTTAGTAAGTTTTGATAAATCATCAATAAGATTATTAGATTGCAAGGAGTTTTAGATAATGTAGCATTCAAAACCCTAAAAATGTACCTCTCAACTACAAATCAATCACCAAAACTTGTACGGTTGATAAGAGAAGATAGATAAAGCTAACAAAGAGTCCCTAAGGACACATTTTGAGAGGAACGCTAACAAAAGAAAGCAAGTTTTGGCTATATTTCTTATGTTCAATTTTGCAATGCACTATCTACCTTTCTACCATCAACCAAGATAGGAAAATCTTGTTGTTTGCCTTGGTGAGATATTATAAAATAAATGTTGAGAATTTTAGAGATTATCTATCCTTAATTTCAAGGCACGTTTTAGAGGCATATAATTAACACATTCCTCATTACTATGTTATGTCATGATAAAGAAGTTTTGATATTTGAGGATAGAGATGAATTGTGCCGATGAATATCCCCCCACACATTGGTCTGTGTGAAAAGAAGATTTGAAAAAATCAAAAAAGGAAGTTAATTATTGAAGAAGAAAAATTAACCAATATGCAGCAAAAAGTATCAGTCTTTCCCAAAGCTGATATGGAAGAGAGAGGTTTGGAGAGATTTCAAAGGAAGAATATCTCTTGAAATATGAGTATCAAAAGGATATAAGAGAATGAGATTTGGAAGAAATTCTCACCATATTCAAAAACATGAATTTGAAGGTTAATCAAAGGGAAATTCAATTAAAGGGGGAGCTAAAATAAATGCACATGGATTGGCTATAAAATTAGTAAACATAGATAACTAGTGGGAGTATTATGAAAAGAAAGCCGAACAATATGATGTATTGTGAATGCTGTAACTCAACAAAAAAGAGAGCATTTATGTTCATCCAAGAAAGGTTTAAAGTGAGTCATAAAGATCTTGGCGGACACTAAAAAAAAATTGAAAACTAGAGTAATGAGAAATGTTGAATCCTTTGGGATGTTATACCAAAATATCTCTAATGAATGACAATTAATGATAAAAAAATAGAGATTAAGAGATAAAAGCTAGCATGCATTTTAGAGAGTGGATATAAGATTTGAAGAAGTACAATGCCTAACTAGAAAAATATATATTTTAAATAGGGGTCATTTCAAGATGTTCTCAACTCAATTGTGAAAAGTCAAAGTTTGATGTGCAACATGATTTCAAAAATGATAAAATTAGCAAATAGTGACTAGGATGATACAAGAAAACTCTTCACATTCATGTCATTATTTGAACCTTCTAAAACTCAATTTCTACGGAAGTAGTGCAATATAAAGGACCATCTAGTCCATTGAACTTATCCTCCCTCCTACTTAATGTATTATGTGATTTTTTTGTTAGATTAATTCTTCATACTCAAATTCCAGATAGAACACCCATAACATAGAGAGATTCTTTGCTTGATTATGAGTAAGTATTTAAGTGTGAGTGTTTTTTTTGATATTTTAAGTATTGAGTTTTAGTGGTTATTTTTTGTTTTTTTCATGATGTGTTTGCATGGGAAGGAATCTTTACTATAAAGTATTTCACAAATTAATATTTCTCATGGATTTTAATGAATAGTAGTGGGATATACTATAAATTGTGTACAGTTAATATACTTGGTTAAAAGATGAAGTGAATGTCAAATGAGCATGGAAAAAGACATGATATTTTTAATGTCATGATATTTTTACACTAGTACATATGTGTTGAGAATTCACTATAATATTCCTTGTTTGTGACTAGTAATAAAGTCACATAATTCATTACATACCGCAATTCTACCACATGATTGTCATATCCTTTAACTATGCAACATATTTTTTTGATCGTGATATTATTTTGGAGTCATGACCTTATTTGTTTTTAAAGCATATTTTTTAGACATCACATTATTTAAACATTATGGAAACTAAGTGTCATTTGGAAATGCAAAGTCATGTCATTTCCAAGAATCATGACATACTGATTATAAAACCAAAATTATGCAACACAGTATGATTTTATGTCAAGATATTATATGTTGCCATGACATTTTACCCCAGAAAAATATTTCTAAAGTTGCAATGATATCTAGCATCACAACATTATACTCCATAAAGAAATTTCATGAGTCATGACATTCCTCATTATTGAAACTTTATCCTTGTGGATCCATACGATGTCACGACATTTCCCATGACATTGCTCATGACATCTCGTAATATTGTTCTCTAGAGAGGAATTCCTCAAATCATGACAATATTTAGAATCATGACATTATGCTCCAGAGAGCAATTTTTTGAGGCACAACTTTCATCATCACGAGTCATGACCTTATTCTTACATATCCATCTGTTGTATGACTTTGCTCACAACATCCCATGACATAATGATCCAAAGGAATTTTAAAGATTATTTGATGTCATGACTTCTACAAATGTCGCAACATCGAATTCATTAAACTACTATAATATATGATGGAACCCCGATGACACAAAAGACAGACTTAAAGAATTTCAAAAAAGAGAGAGAAGAGGAGAGGAAGAAAAGAAGAAAGCATGGATTGGAAAATACAAAGCAATTGAATGTCACACCAAGACACACAAACTTCTTTGACTAGGAAGAAAATGCCAGGTTGAACATGAAGCAAAATAGATTGGGAATTATATGTAAAGCCTAAATCTTAATGTTAGCTATCATTGGAAATGCCTGATTTGATAAGATGATCTTCCTAGCTTCTCACACAAATTTTTTTTATAATGTCAGGTTAATTATGAATCTAAGATTAGTTTATATAAAAATATATGATGAACATGATTTTGCAATGAACAATTATGGTATTTCTATGTTTTGAATGTTGATTATATTAGTATTTATTAAAATAGAGATTTAGGATTTCACACCCAATAAATGCATGCATGCTGGATGTGATGTACAATGATAAGTCACATGACATATACATGAGGTTGGAATTAATAAGAAGTGGCAAACCTTTAATCTTTATCTCGTTTAATGGATCTATGTGTGAAAATCTTAAATTTATATAATACAAATGAAATTATGACTATTTTATTGTGAATCTTCTAGAAAAACTAGCACTCAAAGTATGTGGCCATTATATAGAATGTCTAATATATGATTTCACCATATTTAAGAGATATGTGTTGGCTATGGTTATTAGGGATAAATAAGTCATGAGACATATGTGAAAAGATTTATTTCATAAGGTGGTGGCAACTATATAATAATTTTTCTCTTATAAGACTTTCAAGGGTGGAATTACTAGGGATATATATGTTAAATGATTTGAGTAAGATATTAAGGAAAATAAAAACTCAAACACAACTATTATCACCTCATTGAATGTTTTAACGACAAATAGGCCACAGGATAAAGATATATGATTGAAGCAATCAACAAGTGCAATTGATATAATTCCTAAAAGGACAAAAAATATGGGATGACCTAAGCAAAGGAATAAGTATGGTTTTGGTGATCATATACCAAATGCTTAACTACAAGAAAAACATTTTTGGTCGTGACAATTCATAGTTGACACCCACAACTTGTCATGACACTGAAGAAAAACTCATAATAAATAAAGAAAAAAAATCTATGTTTCGAATTTAAGTATCAATTCGAGACCAATGTTAATCTTCTCAGCTTGAGCAAAAATTAATTTATTATTGATTTATTGAATTGTTATAACAATCCATATGTGATCAATATATGAACTTAATTCACTATATTACATGTATGACACTCATATAATTATGAGTTTCTATTGTGTGCAAATACTCATCCAACTGACTTTTAGTGTTGTATTAAGAATAATAAATTGTTGGCAAAATAATAAAATCACAAAAATCACTTATGATCATCAATTTTCACTTGCAAAGAATTTGTGCATATTTTTGGATACGCAAGATCTAAATAGGAAAACAGTGCGAATCATTGCATTTTTCTTGGCTTCAATAATGAGGAATTCAGATACAATTCATGAGAACTGAAAAAAAATGAAAATTATTTGAGTCAAGATGTTTTCTCGAGGACTTGCATATGGAAGCCAATCCTCTAAGCAATGAGGAAAGTCATCCCATCGAGCCCCCCTTATAGACTTGGCACTCATTTGTCTCTGAGAATAGTTAGGTCAAAAGACAAAAAATCAAAGCAAAATGAAAAGACTGAGCATCTTGATTTGCTAGTTGAGGAAGTGAAGAAGATTCCTTTAACATAAACTAGGACAACCCAAGTTGTTCTTGACATTACACTTTGGCTTGAGCTGTAAAGATCTTTCGGTCTTGCTAATTATTTTTGAGATACCCTAAGAGAGATTATGTATTGTTCGTGGCAATTGGTGAGCCCAAGGCTTTTTAGGAAGTCATCACTCATTAACATGGAGAGGAATGACTTTAGTCTATGATAGAAGAGATCGAGTTATTACATATCAACCAGACTTTTGATATGGTTCTTTTTCCAAAAAAAAAAATGGGTAATGAAGAATTAGTGATGATAAATCTCAATTGAGATATAAGTCTCTATTAGTCACAAAATACTTTAGTCAGATGAATGGTTTGAAATTTGAGAAGAATTTTTTCATATCAGGAAGATATTTTTATTAGAATCGTCCTAAGTATGTCTATGAGTTTAAACTTTAAAATTGATCTACTTAATGTAAATATAATATTTCTTCATGATCATTTTTATCAGATTGATCTTTATATGGAATAGTATAAGGGGATCCAAGCAAAAGAAATGAAATGTCTAGTCTTTTATCAATAAAACACTCTTAAACTCATCCTAATAGAGAGTACTTATATTCTTCATAATCATTTCAATTATACTAGTAGATCATTATTATATCAACATACATTGATGTTGTGTTTACATTATTGTTGTTGTGCAATTGTTTCTCCATTGTATCATAGTCCTCATTTATAGTGTTCAACTTTTTTTTTCCAATTATTCAATCACAATTTATTCATGAAAACCAAGTCCTATGACTATGCACTAGATTAAAATTCACCATGCACATATTTTAGAATTATTATATTCCAAGTGCATAGTATGTTTTTGTGAAATTAAGTATGCAGAGAGTTGTGCAACTTAATACGCTTTGCAAATTCCATCCTTTGTTAATCTGTCAGTAATTATGCATTTGTGTTTTGTGAAATAGTTTTTAGTAATTTTTGGAAATTTTGCAAATCTGTATCTTGGGCAACTTCAGAGTTCAGAGTATAAAACAAAGTTGTCACTAACAGTGATATCAGAGCAGAATATGCCACCTGAGATCCACAGGAAATGCCGCTTGACCCATAATTAAATGGAAGTATGCTCCCACCCTGGGCAACCACTATACACATTACTGGGTGACTCATGTTTGTCTCTTTTATTGTAAGAAACATTATAATGTTGTGAAATACAAATGCATTTCATGCGGATATCAGGTGGCTTGTGAATCAACTCGCAAAATTAAACACAAACGAGTGCACAATCTTGCCCTACCTGTATCACCGTCTCTTTTCCCAAAGCCATGGATATCAGGTGGCTTGTGATCTTGTGAATCAAATTACAAGCCTAGGTAAAAAGATGGAATAGAAATACCATATCAGGATTTGGAATGAATAGGTATCCATGGCTCAAAGTAAGCTTGTTTATTAATATGAGCTTTCAAAGAAAACTCATGCCTGGTTTTTCCCATTTTATTAATAAACCAACAGAAGAAGCATTTTACAACAAAGTCCTAATTGCTTAAACAGTTCCGCTCATTCTAGCTCCCAGAAAGACGAACCAAACAACGAGTATGATTTTTACTGTCCAATATAAAACTCGCAAACACAAAGAAATGTAGAAAGGTATTGTCATATTGGATCAAACTAAAAATTGAAATAAAAATGATAGTTTCAAAATGCGAACCAGACACTTAAGTTAATAAATTTCCACGGGATAGTCTCTCGCTTCAGATTTTAGAATTCAGAACTCATCAGCTAATTATAAAAAGCTTTCCAACCGTCTGGTTGGATTGCACATGGACACACATATCTTATTGAGACTCTGCTCTGGAAAATGAAGCAGCTAGAAGAGAGAATATGAAAAGTAAGATCAAATGATAACATGGAAAATCAAACCTGATTTGAAGAGACAAAACTAGAATACATGTGTGTGTTTGTGTGTGTGTGAAATTGTGTGTGTTATTGGATTAGTTTTACAAAACACGAAGACAAATGATACATTTAAAGGAATGGAAGAAAGAACAATCTCCAATGCGAACAATTACACATTTATGGTTATCCTAATTACATGAAAAACGGTAGATATAAAATTTATGGTGAATCTTGCATTTGAATATAATCTCAGAGATTAGCTAAATCAAGCAAAATATTTACTGATTACCAAAATTAATATATTGAAAGACATATTTCTTTCCTCTATTAAAATCAAAAGGGGTTGCTACTCATCATTTATTAACATCAAATCAAACTCATCCAAACGGATTCTTTAGTAACCAATCCTTTCAAGATGTGCTTATATTCAGACATAAACTAACTGTCAAATTCGAGGACAGAAAGAAACACAGAGAGAGATAGAGAGAGAGAGAGAGAGAGAGAGAGAGAGATTAGCCGAAGAAGACAGATCATGGAAACAAACCAGAAATCCTCCGGCTTCATCAATATGGAGGGCGGCCAGTAGCCCAGAATGTATCGGTTGGTAGCTGGATTGAATTGATGAGATTTGGTGGCAAACCATGAAATAGTGAAGCATTGGGTTCAACAAAAACTTGTTGCTGGTGCTGCTGCTGCTGATGCTGGTGCTGGTGATGATGTTGAGAAGCCATCGAAGAATCAGGTGAGCTAATTCCACCGGCTAGCATCGGGATTGGTGTTGAATCCTCCTCTTCGAGAGGCAGTCTCTCATACGCTGCATTACTAAATGAAGCGGCCATAATCACAACTGGGCCGGCGGCTAAAAGAGTCCCCACGACGCTCCCACCAACCACTTGCCCCTGTCCACCGGCTAAGTATATAGTCAACCCAGTAGCTGCTGGTGGAGCTGGTGGCGGCAAGAAAGATCCGGACAATGATAATATCTCAAATCTACCATGTAAAGTGACTATCGCACTAGGAGAAGCAGGTTGCCTTAGGGTTACGTTAGTTACCGACCCAGTTCCGCTCATAATACAGACTCCTCTTTGCCTCTTTCTAGCAAACGTGGAAACACTATCCACTATATCACACCCATCACCCACCTCCAGGAGGTGGGTTCGGAGGGCGTTTGCACTGTCTCGTGTGATGATGATTGGCGGCTTAGGCTTGTTCTTTGATCCAGCAGGCCTTCCCCGTGGTCTTCTCGTGATCTCTCCCTCTTCTGGAGGATCAATGGGAACCAACTCCTTCCCTTCCTCACTATCATCCAAAAAACTGTTAGTGTTATTGCTGATGTCGTCACGATCACGTTTCTGTGACCTGTTTATGCCACCGCTACTCTCGCTGTGCTCATCTTCAGAATTGGGTTGCTGTTGCGGTGGGGGCTGGTGCTGAAACTGATGTAACTGGAAATTTCTTGCGTGAAAAGGAGGCGGAAGAGAATGGCCGCCATGAGCCGTCACCGGATCCATAGGTTGGTTATTTGTTGTTCGCTGTAAATACTTACTTACAGTAACTACAAGAACGAGCAAAATCAGCTGTTTAATGGATTGAAGTCTAAAAGAAAAACATCAAGCTAATGTGGTGTGGCATCTCTTATCAGCAACCTTAATCATAATGCTTCCCCGGTGGATGATAATAGAGTAAGATCAGTTGAGAATTAGAAAAAAAAAGGGTTTTAGTTAGCCTGCGGGTTGGTTTAGGGTTAGAAGAGGATACAAGATGGGAGAAAGGTTCGCTTTGATGTTGGTGAGAGCAAAACATGATGGTGAAAACGGGAGATGAGAGCGGAGAGCGGGATTTGGTCAACTAATCTCCATTTTTTTATTTTCTCTTTCCTCTTCCTTGCTCAAAGAGCGCAAAGCTAAATTGACCTGTATAAGTGACTTGAGCGCTTGATATGCCACGAATAAGATTGTATCTGCATGTATGCAACGCTACATAATATTATTAAGTTTTAGTGTAGCTCAATACTTTTGGGCCCTGGTACACTATTTCTCCTATTTTAAAAATAACCTTAAACTGCGCTTCAGCATGTCACGTAATATCAATAAAAACTTTTCAAAGATTAGGTATAAAAGTTATACACACACATATAAACTCAGTGATATTGATATATTATGACACACACACGCATAGTATATATATCATAGTATATATTTATATAAATATTACTACTATATAAATATCACAATAGGAGTTAACATCAACGTATCATGATCTATATATATAAATGTGATATATATTAATATATAACAATTTTGAAAATGTTCCCCGTTTTGTCTTTTATTATTATTAGATGGCATGCAGATTGATAGTTTTAAGGGTGCTTTTAAGAGGCAAAAAGTCGTACATGAAAATAGTTAAGATGAGATGAGCATCTTTATTCTATCGTGATGCACTGCTACACGTTTCGTACAACTTCGAAAAAAATTGGGCGATAAGGAATTGCGACATCATTTTATTTTGAATATATTATGTTTTAATACCCTAATTATAAAATACTTACAAAAAAAAACATACTTTTCGAAACTATAAAAAAGTAACCATAAACATTTATGTTAGTGCGCTCAAAATATCAAACTCAAAATTACCCCTGCTCGCTTACACTTCAACATAAAAAAAGTAAAATGTTATAACATAAAATCCATAATAATTTGAAAATATAAAATTAAATCTTAGTACAATAAATACACAATAATTAAAATACAAGTAAAATGGAATTAAGATTTAGGGGATGATTCTCAAATGAGAGGGAACCTCCTTATTATATATAACGAATCTAGAAACCTCAAAAGGATTTCCGTTGTGGGCTATGTGAGATTTTATCTAACTATTTCGTAATATTCTCCTGCTTGAAAATTACATTTCTCACTTGTCAATGATTGTTTCTATTCTTGCTAAGTTACATAATGTTCAACACCATTCAAACTTATCAGTGTTGATCGATTTGGTCAAAACATCCACTATATTTTTATCAGTGTAAATCTTTTGCATATCCACACTTCCTTCTTCAACTTTCTCTGGTACAAAATGATATTGTACTCAGATGTATTTTGTATTTGAGTGAAATATAAGATTTCTTGCTAAGTGTATATTACTTTGTCTATCACAAAATATAGTAACTTTATTTTATTTGTGTCCAAGCTCTTTCAATAGTATCTGCAACTAGATTATCTTTTTACGACTTATGTAGTTATAACATATTTTACTTCTGTCGTATAAGTAGATATTATAAACTATAACTTTGAAACCCAACTTACAGCTCCTCCAACAATAGTAAAAATATAGCTGGTGGTAGACTTACTATTATCAATATTTTCAACATAGTTTAATCAACATAGCCTCTAACAATAATGTTAGAACATCTATAACATAATACGGTATTTGAGGTTCCTTTCAGATATCTGATAATCATCTTCATAGTACTCTATGTTCTATGTCAGGATTTGCTATGAATCAACTAACTACTCTTACTGCTTGTGCTATGTCTAGTCTTGTACAAATTATTACAAATATTAAACTTTCCACTATTTATGCATATGATTCTCGACACATCTTCCTTCTCTCTTCTTCAGAGTTAGGACATATACTTGAGGATAATTTAAAATTAAAAGGAAGAGGGATAAAAACTAGCTTATTACCTTGCATGTTGAAGTGCTACAAGATTTTATTAAAATAATTTCATTGTGAAAGCTTAATCTTTATGTTGTTTCTCTCTCAGTATATCTGCATTCATAGAATCTTATTTGCTAGTCATAGATCCTTCATGTCAAACTCCGTAGCCAATATTGCCTTCAATTCTTGGATTTGATATTTATTTGAGTCTACTATCAACATGTCATTCACGCATAATAATAATATAATGAAATCATTTTTCTCAACCCTCTTGTAATATGTATAATGGTCTGAACTAAGTCTCATATACCAACACCTCAGTGCTTGTTTAAGAACGTATAGAGATTTATTCAACTTACAAACAAAGTTCTTACCAATTTCAATATATCCTTTTAGCCAAAACATATAATTTTCTTCTTCAATTTCTCCATAAAAAAATAGTTTTAACATTCAACTGCTCCAAATATAAATCAAATGTAGCACATAAAGTCATCAATACTTTGATTATTGTAAGATGAACCACCGGAGAAAAAATCTCATTGAAGTTAATGTCTTCTTTCTGAGCATATCCATTTATCACCAATCTTGCATGATACCATTCTACTTGATCATTATTATCTCATTTTATCTTGTAAACTCATTTGTTACCAATGACTTTTCTTTCAAGTGGTAATGGTACTAGCTTCAAAGTCTTGTTCTTGTATAAAGCTTCAATTTCTTCCTCCATTATTGTCACCATAGAGATGTATCTGAATTATTTTAAGCTTCTTGAAATATTGAAGGTTCTCTATCTTATGTTAGAAGATAATATGTAATATTGCTTTCTGTAAGATACTCCGAGTGGCAAGTTAGTGGCTTTCTATCATGAGTTGGCCGACTAACTTCTTGAGCCTTAGACTCGACTTACTCTTGTGCTTCATGTTTTGGTTCTTCCTCCATTGATATTGGAAGATCTAGTCTCTGATTATTTTCTACTTGCACAGTAGTAGCTTCTAAAATTTCTTTTAATGTGTTATTATCATTAATTCTTTGATTTTCTATAAAAATTACATCTTTGCTAATTATTACCTTGTGGGTAGTGGGCTTCCATAGGCAATACCACTTCATTCCTTCAGCATATCCTAAGAATATATATTTTCTAGATTTTGGATCCAACATTGTTCTTCCTTGGGTTGTGTACATCACATATACAGGACATCTAAAAAAGAGTAAAGTAGAGTAATTTACTAGCTTACCCGTCCACATCTCCATTGGTATCTTCAAATATTACATAGTTAATAGTGATCGATTTATCACATAAAATATAGTTTTAGTTGCTTCCTCCCAAAAAAAGTTGGGTAGACTACAGTCCTTAATATTGCTCTCATATGTTCTATAAGAGTTATATTCAAATGTGATGCTACTCCATTTTGTTGTGGCATGTACATGACTGTGAACTACTACCCAATACCTTTCTTCCTTATAAAAAGTAAGAAACTCATCATCTATATACTTTCTTCCATTATTTGTCCAAATATTTATTCCTTTTCCCAAATTCAAGTTGTAGTTGTGCTTTGAAATCTTTAAAAATTAGAAACACATTCGACTTCTTGATTGGATATACCCAATATCTCCTTGAGTAATCATCAATGAATGATATAAAATATTTTGCTCATCATTGAAATATTTTAGGTGATTCTCCTACAACAAAACGTATCAAGTTTAGAGTGGTTTTACTTTTTATAGTTGATCTACTTAATATCAATATATTCTGCTTATTTATAACACAATGCTCACAAAAAAGGTAAATTTATTGATTTGAGCCCATGAAGTAGCCTTTAGTTAAAGAGAATCTTCAAACCTTGTTCTGACTTGTGACCTAGTTTGAGATGTCACATTATTGTTGATTCATCTTCTTTGCTAATTGATGTAACACATGCATTAGCTTTCCATACTGTTTCTCCTCTAAACATGAATAAATTTACCATGATATTTTCTCCCTTCATTACTAAAAATGCACATCTCACAATCTTTATTATCTCATTCTAATTAAGAGTTTTATATCCAAGACTCTATTTGTCCCTAAGACAATAGAATTTTCTTTAAGTACATCACATGTCATTCCTTTTGAATAGTACAAATAATACCATCAAATATTTTTATTTTGATAGTACCAATACTAACAATCTTTAAAGCATGATCATCTCTCATGTGCATAGACCCTCTTGAAATTGATTCATATTTATGAAACTAATCTCTTCGAGATGTCATATGCCACAATGCTCCTGAGTCTAACAACCATACATCATCAAAATACTTTCTGCTTTCAACTGTCATTGTCACCTTACTATATAAAATGTTACTATCATTATTGATACTTGCAACATTCCCTTGAGTATTTTATAACTCATTATCCATGCTCTTTTTCTTAAACCAACAATCGCTTTTGAAATGTCCTTTCTTGTCATAGTCCTTGTACTTAATATTTTTCTTACTTCTAGATTTTGGTATACCATAATTCTGACTCCCTTTGGTGTCACGCTCCATTGATCTTCCACGTATCATCATCAAGGAATCTACTTACTATGCATTTGCATATTTATCCTTTGTATTGTTGTGTCTGCTTTTTTCTTCTAAGATGGCAGATGCAATATTATTTAAAATTAAACTATCTATTATAGCATCATTCTTCAGATTGATGATGAGTTGATCATACAAATTAGGTAAACTTTGAAGTAAAATCACAGTATGTTCAAATTCTTCTATTTTATGACCTAACATAATAAGTTGAGAAAATAGAGTATTATCCATCTCATTCCACTTATCTTTAGGAATCCCTATGGGCCTTTTTCTAATTGTATCTAAGAAATTATTAATACAAAATATATTTGTATCAAAACATATATAAACTAATACAAATATTTATAAATAAATAAATAATATATATATATATATATATATATGTATGTATGTATGTATGTATGTTAAGAACCATTAATAAGCTTTTCTAAAAGAATATAAACATGCATAAATCTTTATATACATATATAAATACCTATAAATTTATTTAAATATTTATGAACAAATATAAACTCACATAAGTGTGTGTGTGTGTGTGTGTGTGTGTGTGTGTGTACTTATATAAATATTTATAAGCATTTATATAACCTTAATTATATAATGTAAATAACTATTTATAAATGTATATAAACTTATATACATATGTATAAATGTATACAAACATTTAAATGCATATATAAACTTATATAAATGAATATAAATATATATCAAAATATGTACATATTTATAAATGTATATAAATGTTTATTAACATATATAACTTATATAAATGTATATAAACTTTTATAAGTGATTATAAACATATTTAAACTTTTAGAACCATTTGTAAATGGGAACATTACCTTATATAACATATAAATATTTATACGCTATATAAACTTATATAATGAAAAAGAAAAAAAAAAGAAAAAGAAGAAATAAAAATAATACGAAGAAGACAATGATGATGAAGAAAATGACAGAATAAAAAGAAGAAAAAGAAAAAAAATAAAAAATTAAAGAACATGAAGAAAAGGAATAAAAGGAAGAAAAGGAAGAAAATGAAGAAAAGGAAGAAAATGAAGAAAAGGAAGAAAATAAAGAAAAGGAAGAAAAGGAAGAAATGAAGAAATGAAGAAAATGAAGAAAATGAAGAAAATGAAGAAAATAAAGAAAATGAAGAAAATGAAGAAAAATAAGAAAAATAAGAAAATGAAGAAAAATCTTAAAAAGAATAATAATAAGAAGTGTAGTAGAAAGAATAAGGGGATAAATATGAAAATATTAATGAAGATGAAAAGGAAGAAGATAAAAAAAGATAATGAAGATGAATAAGATGATGATGATGATGATGAAAAAGATAAAGATGATGAAGAATAAAAAGATAATGATGATGATAATGATAAAGATGAAGAGGAAGATGATGATGATGATGAAGTTGATGATGAAGAATAAGACTGGGGAGAAGAAGAAGAATAAGATAGAGGAGGAGGTGGTGGAAAAGGAGGTGGCGGTGGAGAAAAAGAAGAAAATAAAGAAGATGGAGAATAAGAAGAAGAAGAAAAATAGATAAGAAAAAAAAAGATGTAGTAGAAGATGAAGAGAAAAAATAAGATAATAATGATAATGATAATAATAATAATACAATGAAGAAGAAGAAGAATAAATCATGATGAACAAAAAATGAAGAGGAAGAAGATGATAATGATGTTAAACAAAACGTTGAAAAAGAAGAAGAAGAAGACAATGTTGAATAAGTTAATGAATATGAAGATGATTATGAAGAAGAATTAGAAGAAGAAGAAGACAATGTTGAATAAGTTGATTAAGATGATTATGAAGAAGAAGAAGATGATGATGATGATGATGATAAAGATAAAGATAAAAATAAAGATGAAGAAGAGGAAGAAAAATAAGAAGAATATGATGATGAGGAAGATGAAGAAGAAAAAAAAAGTAGAAGAAGAAATTGATGATGATGATAATTATGATAAAGAAAAAATAGAATAAGAAGTTGATGTAAAAGAAGATGAAGAGTAGGAATATGATGATGAAGAAAAAGATGATGATGATGATGATGATGATGAAAAAAAAGAAGAAAAAGAAGAAGTTGATGATTATTATTATTATGATAAAAGAAAAAAAGAACAAAAGAAGAAGATGAATATGATTATGTTCATGATGATGATGATGATGATGAAAAAATAGAAGATGAAAAAGGTAAAGAAGAATACATGATAAATAAGAAGAGAATAAGAAGAAATGAAGAAGTTGAAGAGGAAGAATAAGAAGAAAAAGAAGAAGAATATGATGATGATGATAATGACAAATAAGAAAAAAAGAAAAAAATGATGATGATAAATAAAAATAAAAAGAAGATGAAGATGAAGAAGAAAAAGACAAAGAAGAAAAATACAAAGAAGAAGATGAAGAGGAAGAACCAAAAATATGAAGAAGATAAAGAAAAAGATGATGATGGTAAAGAAGAAGAAAAAAAAGAGAAAGAAGGGGAAGAAGAGAAAAAAAAATAAAGATGATAATGATGATAGTGATGATGAAATGAACAAAAAAAATCAAAAAGATGATGCTGAAAAATAAGAAGAATAAGATGATGATGATGATGATGACAAACATGAAGAATAAGAATAAAAAAACAAAAGATGATGTTGATGATGATGATGACAAAGACAAGAAGAAGATGAAAATGCAAAAAAAGATAAAAAATTAATAATAAGGAGGAAGAGGAGAAGGAGAAGAATGAGAGAAGAAGATGATGATAATGATGATAAAGAGGAAGAAGAGGAATAATAGGAAGAAGAAAAAGAAGAAGAAGATGATGATGATGATGAAAAGGAAGACAAACACGAAAAAGTTGAAGAAGAAGAACTAGAATAAGAAGAAAATAATAAGAAAAAGAAAAAAATGAATAATAATAATATTATTAATAATGATAATAAGAAGGAAAAGAACAACAACACGAAAAAGAAGAAGATATATAAGAAGAGGAAGATGGAGAATAAGAATAAGAACAAGAACAAGAAGAAAAATAATGATAAGAAAAAGAATAAAAGGAAGAATGAAAGTTCATTAAGAAGAAGATGATGATGATGATGATGGTGGTGGTGGTAATGATCAAGTAGAAGTTGATAAATGATGATAAAGTAAAAGAAAATGATAGAAGAAGATAAAAAAAGAAGATAATGATAAATAATGAGGATGTGAATAAGAAGAAGAATAATAAGAACAAGAACAAGAATAATAAGAAGAGGAAGATGAAGAAGAAGAAATAGAAAAAAAATAAAAATAACAAAAAGAAGAAAAAGAAGTTGAAGAAGAAGAAGAAAAATGATGCTGATGATGATGAAAATGATGAAGATGACCAAGTATAACAAGAGGAAGACAAAAAAATATGAAGAATAAGATGATGATGATGGTGATAATGAAGAAAATGAAAAAAAAAATAAGTAGAAGAATAAAAATAAGACTGAGAAGAAGAAAATAATAAGAAGAAAATGAATAAGAATAAGAAAAAGAAGAATAATAATAATAAGAACAAGAAAAAAAAATAGAAAAAGAAGAAGAAAATAAGAAAAAGAGAAAGAAGAAAATAAGAAAAAAGAGAGAAGAAAAATAAGAAAAAGAGAAAGATGAGGATGATGATGGTAATAAAGAAAAAGAAGAACAATATATGATGACAAAGAGGATGTAGAAGTAAAAGAAAAAGAAGAAAAATAATAAGAAGAATAAGAAGAAGATAAAAAAGAAGATAAAAAAAGATGAAGATGAAAAAATAAGAATAAGTAGAAAAACAAGAACTAGGAGACAAAGTAGTAGAAGAAGTTGATGAAGAAAAAAATGAATAAAAAAAAAGAAAAAGAAAAAGATGATGAATAATAAGAAAAAGATGATGATTATGATGATGACAATGATGACGATGAAGAAAGAAGATGAAGGTGAAGATGAAGTAAAAGTTGAAAAATAAAAAGATAAATAAGAAAAAGAAGATGATGATAATGATTATAAAAATTAGAAAAAGATGATGATGATGCCTATATCCAACCTTGCCCATTTCTTATCTATTTTTCCATTATTGTACTATGTGAATTTTTCATTGAATTGTAAAAAATCTAATTTATCATAGATTTTACCCTCAACTATTGAAAAAATTACTTCTTTAATCTCAGAGCTATTCCAATTAATTAGGCTTACCATCAACTCTAAATCTTCCAGTATTTTAACTGAGGAATTTCTCCAAAACAACTAGATTTTTCCTTCATATTTTTTATAAACTTTTATATACATTTATATTTATTTATATTCATTTATACATGTTTATATAAATTTATATTCCTTTACATTTATTTATATTCGTTTATATACCTTCATATATCTTTATAAACATTTATATAAGTTTATATATATGTCTATAAATTATTATATAAGTTTATATAAATTCATAAATATTTATATACGTTATATAAGGTTATATATATTTATATATGTTATATAAGGTTGAATATGTTGTGAAACTATTATAAAATTTAAAACTAAGAAAAATATATTTCTTCATTGTATATGAATACAAGAGAATTGAAAAGAGAAAGAATTATATAGATACAAACAAATAAATTAACTTTTCATTCCATTATTGACATAAGTTAGTATTTCAACCTTTTATAGCTTTACATAAATATTTTCATTTACCCATCTTAATGGTGAGTTATGGAAATCAAATGTTATGAAAACCTTCATGAATGTGAATGTGGTCATTCACCACTCACATAAATATCTCATTTTTAACACTCTCTCTTAAATGACCGCCATTAAGAATATGTATTTAAAACCTTGTTAGTAAAACTAAATGGGACAAAACCTATTGAAGGAACAAAAATGCAATATTCATATGATGTTTTTGATTGCTTTTAGTAAATTAGGAATGCCTCATAAAAAAGTTTACCAATAAAACTTAATAGGATAAAATTTAGATGAAAAATATTAAGGTAGCATACTAACATCTTCTCACGAGCATGCTCCTCCTTATCTTTAAGTTGGTGCATTCCAATCTTATGTATTAGCTTTAGGAATATTAAGATTGGCAATTATTTTAAAACTAAATCTACTTGATTATCAATTAAACATATTTTTTTAACATTAATTTTACCACTCTTCTACATTTAATGTGTATAAAATAATTTTAAAGAAATATGTTTGGTTTTATTTTCATTAACATAACCTCTTGTGACATATAAAATGCATGCAATATTATCTTTAAATAATATTGTCAAACTATCTTTTATGGAAGAGATTCTGCATGATTCTTGGATATGTTGAATTATTGATCTTTGCCATATATATTCATGACTACTTCATGAATTGATGCAATCTTAAATGATTTGTTGATGTAACTGTCAATATCTACTTAAATGATTTTCATGAAATAGAAGTTTCATTACAATTAAATACATACCTTGTTTGTTATCTTACCTTATATATGGGCATGAAAGGTATCTTGTATTAGCATATCCAAATAAGTTCTATTTTGATTCCTTTAAATAAAATAGACTCATATCAATTGTTCATTGATAGTAGCATAATATATGTTTGATATCATTATAATACTTTTGAGATGGAGCATAACTATACTTGACTAATAAATTGATAGGAAAAAGTAATATCTATCATGTATAATACAATTAAAATATACATAAGTATACTGATACTGCTAAGATATGATATTTCAGGACCAAAAAATTATTCACCATATTCATAATAATGAAATGGGTCATTTTTTCATATCAAGTGAATGGACGAACTTAAAGGGTGTGAATTATCCATATAAAAATATTTTAAGATTTTCTTAGTATATTCTAATTGGTGAACTAAATCTCTTGTAGGGAAATAACTGATCTTAATAGGGAAATAATTGATCTCCAGTCAAGAGAATTTTTTTTCTCCATGATCTTTCATCTTAGATTCCTTTATCAAATAATTTGTTGTTCTTGTGAGTCCTTTTGTAGTTTCAATTATATTTAGATCATCAACGTACATCATAATAATTTACAAATCTTATTTCTAATTTATGAATAATGATGCATGAAATATAAAGTTGTTTTTATTCCCTTTTTTTCAATAAATAGTCATTGAAGTGATTGTACCACAAGTATCTAGTTTACTTCAATCAATATTAGAGATCATTATATTTTGATTGAGTACATATTATGAAGTTTTGTATTATTTGTTTCATACAATTTAAATCACTCAAAATTTTTCATATATGTCATTGTCTATGAATTCATATAAATAAGTTTTGATGATGTCTATAAGAGGCAAATCTAATCCTTCAAAGATTGTCACGCTTATTAGAAATTGGAAAGTTATAGTGACTATGACAATATAATATATTAACTCATAGGCAATATCAAGTCTTCATGCTCAATCTTGTGCTACTAATTATATTTTATATCTAATGATCTCATTATTTCATTGTATTTTTATACAAATATCCATTTATACCCAATAGGCTTTACACCTTTAGGTATTCAGACTACAAGTCTAAAATATCTTATTTTATTATGAAATTTAATACTACAAGAATAGCAACTTTTCATTTTGGCCAATAATTTCTATTTTAATATTCTTTTATATTTTGTGGTTTAGGATCATCATCATTTTTTATGATGTCTAATACTATATGGAAATAAAAACTATTATTAATAATAATATTAATTCAATATCATTTTTCTTTATTTTACACAAAATTTATTAATATTTTATTATTTTCGATATTTGCACCTCTTCAAGGGCCATTTCTTTTATTTTGAACCTATATAGAGGGCTTTTGATGAATTTATGCCTCTATAAGGGCTTCTTGTTCACCATATAACATCATAGGGGCTTTTTGTTTATCATATACATCTTAAGGGGCATCAATTCTCATTTGTGTTATCCATTTCTAGAAAGTTATATCTTTTGAGTTGATAGGTCTCCGATGCTTCAAGCATATTTTAGACTCATTTACTAATTATTCTAGAGAAATATCAATCCATACTAAAATATTTGTAGGTGAGATATGTAAAATTTTCACTTTCTTGGTATCAATAAAATATTTGGTAATTAATTTACAAGATTTTATAAATAAATACTTTTTTGAACTGCTTGTTTATATTGATTTATATGATGTTCAAAATGAGAAATTGTAGATATATTTTAAGAAATGTATTGTCATTGTAATAGAATTGTTGTTTCTCCTTTTATTGGAAATAACATTCTTATTAAAATGACTTTTCTCCATATAAAAATATCTCTCATTAAAGGTTCGAGATATCTTATATTGATTTATCTACATAAATTCAAATCTTCATTGGGCCATTATATTATATTTTATAGGTGAAATTCGTATATTAATTATACAACCAAAGATTCATAAATAAAAAATATTTGGTTATTTTGCTAGTACAAGATGTGAAGGAGAGTGTTCATGATAAGTCATTGGGTGCATTGCATATAAACCAAGCTTGTAGCATCATAATACTCTGAGGTAAAAGAATGGTGACTTTAAGTTACTCTACTAATTGATTGTCTAATGATCAATTTACCTTTTGAGCAAGTAGTATAAGGTATTCATTAGAAAAAAAATCTTATGGTTCTTTAGTTGATGCTCATGCAAGCATTCTATGTTTCTCCACATCATTGAGAACCTAAAGTGACCTAGCCTATCATGTTAAAGAATAAACATTATTGGGTCATTGAACTTCTAGTTTAAGATAACATATGACTCGATAGGCTTTATATGTGTATAATATAATTCAAAGGAGAACACTGAGATTTTTTCCATTATAATTTTCTGTTATAATAATAGAGATAATCTAAATATATTTTGCATTATCTTCATTCATAGTTTCAATTTAATATATATTTCTCCGGACATTTTAAAGCTAAGTAAATTCTTTGTGGTTTGCTAGATTATAATACATTATTGATATGGTTGAATAGTACCAGATATGATACTTACAATTATATCTGATACTAAAAATTGTGTGGTTGCATCGATATTAATTAATGTTAGATCTAGATATGATACTTTTGTAGGACCAGATATGATACTTACATCGATATTTATTAATGTCAAATCTAGATAGTAATTTATATCAAAAAATTGTTTGGTTGCATAGTCATCAAGTCATACTTTACCCTCATTCATCTAAAGATCAGTAACACATGAATTTTAGATATGATTAATTATTTGACACTCGAAGTACTGAGTTTTTGTGAGTATTTTTAATTGTTTTCTTGATGTGATTGTATTGAAAATGAGACTTACAGATAAATATTTCACTCATTTATATTTTCGATTATTTTGGATGAATAATAGTGGAATTAGATAAAATTTGGGTATAAATGATAATCTTAGTGGAAGCTGAAAAAGTGAGTAGAAGAAGAAGGAAGAAGTCGTTATATTTTCAATATCATAATAATTTTATATTTGTACGTGCCTGTCAAGTAGTCACGATAGCATTTCTTGGTCGATACTCTAAAAATAAGTCATGGTCTTCATTACATGTGACTCAACCACTAAGTTATCATAATCTTTCATTATACAACATATTCTTCATAACCATAATATTATCTTGGAGTCAAGACCACATTAGTTCTAAACACAATTATAACTACAATATTTTTTCTATGTTGTGGCAACTAAATGTAAAATTGGTATGAAAAGTCATGTCTTTTTATAGCACAATGACATATTCTTTATAGAACAAAAATTACATAACACCTAGTTATATTTAGTAATGGCATTATCTATTACCATCACTTTGTGTCACACATAGGAATTTCCTCAGTTGTTGTTGTTGCTTTCTTTGTCACCATGAAAATGTGTTCTATAAAAGAT
Organism: Sapria himalayana; assembly: GCA_029783825.1. Classification (NCBI taxonomy): domain Eukaryota; kingdom Viridiplantae; phylum Streptophyta; class Magnoliopsida; order Malpighiales; family Rafflesiaceae; genus Sapria; species Sapria himalayana. Next base: position 484,378 of record JAREIK010002613.1, on the reverse strand, counting down.
TTTACCTAGTTGTGGCATCTTTTTTTGCCACGACTATATTCTCCAAAGAGGAATTACATTAGCTGGGCCTTTCTTACTACCAAGACATTATTCTCTAGAAAATATTCAAAGATCAATTGATGGTAAGACCACAATCCAACATCATTACTTTTAACTTTATGAACAAATTTAGTACATAATGGGATCCTGATGCTATAAAGGTGGAATTAAAGAAATTCAAGAAAGAGGTGGGGTATTCATTTTTTTTTGAGGAAAAAAATGAGCCACCACCAAAAGGGCTTAAACATCACCCCCATTTAAGTACAAATTCAAGCAGAATACAATGCAAGAACATAATAGGAATAATATTTGAGATCTAGATCCTCATGCCAGCTATCATTGGGAACCATCAATTTGAAGATATGATGCTCCAATCCTTTCATACAGAATCAACTTCTATGTTAGGCTAATTATGGATCTAGGGTTAGTTTATTTATATGTGTATGATGATTGTGGATTGGTAATGCATAATCATAACATTTTTATGTTTTAAATATTTATGGATATGAATATTAAGTAAAACATAGATTTATAGTTCTACCATAAAATAGAATAATGCATTTTAGCCATAATGGATAGCAATTGATAAGTCATGACACTGCTCATGAGATGAATATTAAACAAAGTGATATAGTCCTTCTATTTCTACCTCGTGACATGAACTGACATGTAAAAATCCTAAATTCATGTATGTTATGAGGATGAGACTTATAAAGATTAAAGTACAAATGAAATTATGTCCATTATATTGTGTATCTTTTAGATGTATTGGGAGTCATATATTTATTGTGGTAGATAGTGACAAATATGTCATAAGACATACAATGAGAGATGTTTCATATGGTTGTGACAACCATATAATCATTTCCTCCTGTATGATTATCATAAGTGAAAGCATGAGAAAGATATATGTTAATTAATATGAGTATGGTACTTCTAAAGCCAAATCCTCGAAAACAAATTTTACCATATTGTTTCACATCTTTCATAATTATTGAGGTTAGAAAATAGAAATACATACTCAGAGAAGTAATATATGGTAGTTGATGCATTTCTTAAAAGGAGTACAAATGTAGATTTATATTTGGTACCCCAAATACCATTTAATTTGTATCATTTGGAGTGTGAATATATGGATGTTTGGATGTATTTTAGTATTTATCAAAGAGGTTTCACTAAATTTCTATTTTGAAAGGATTTGATAAATATTAGTGAAATCATAAAGAATTTTAGTGAAATTAGTGGACTCCAGGGAGCAAAAACTTATAGGGGAGAGGAGCAATGAAGAGTTATGATAATTCTTTTTTCATGACTTATTTGCACCTTCCATATTAGTTTTAAGTAGTTATGGTTTCTTTCTTAACCATAATTCTATCAAAATAGTCATTACTTTCTTTGTACGTCATAACTCTACCATTGAGTTGATACATTCATTTTACTATGCAACATATTTATCGGGATTATGATATTTTTTTTTTAGATTTGTAGCCACACATGCTCTAAATCAATTAATGGTTACTACATTATATTTATATTATGTCTTATTCCAAAGTCATGACATATTCAAAGAAGAGCCAAAACATATAGTAATGTGAGTTGAAACTTTATTTTCCATCCCAACTTTCATTTTAGAGAGAAATTACTTTGGTCATGACTTTTTCTAATACCATGATATTATGCTCTAGAAAAAATACTAAATCTATGACAAATTCCAATATCATATAACATTGTGTTATAAAAAGTTTTTATCTTAGTCACGGTGATTTTATAGCCATGACAATTTGTTTACAATGACAAGACCAAAGTCATGGTCAATCTTAGTGTTACAATGAATTTAGTTTCAATCATTGAAATCTTAGTGCATCGATACTTTTTTCAAAAATTCAAGACCAAAGTCATGGTTATCCTCAGTACCACAATTTTATGTTATAGAGAGATAAACATCTATCATGGTTATTTTCATTGTTGTGATATTTATACTCTAGAGAAGATTCAAAGAGAAGTCAAATTCATGACTTTAATTTTTAGTTGTAGCTTCCAACTTCAAGTATCACATGAATCCATAAATATAAATGCTACACTTAAGAAAACAATAAGGAGAAAATAAACATGATGCGCATGCCCAAGAACCCTAGGTTATGCAGATTCAACTCTAATTATGGGAAGATCCAAGGTGAACAATAAGAAACTTAGATTGGAATTAGGATTTTATGCTTAAAAAATTATTTGGACATTCATAGTGAACCCTCCACTCCATGGCTCCATTCCAGAAGCCAAAGCTTATGGAATGGACCATTCTTGTAGGTTCAAATAGTAAGAAAAAAAAATTCAATATAAGCCGTTGGATTTCACCTCCAACGGCTATGAGGTAGAATCAAGTGGCCTTAAGGATTCAACCCATTTATTAATTATAAAAAATTTAAAAAATCAAAAACATACTTAAAAAAAATACCTTTCTTAATCAATAAAAAAAATTCAATACACGCCATTCTAAGATTTATATTTTCAAAACATAAATCTCTTACTCTTCTCTCTCTCTCTCATTTTCTCTTTCTCGGGATTTTGATATTTTGGATTTTAGAAAAAGGCGTTGGTGTGTATTATGGTGTGCGTATGGTGTAGACATAAAAAAACTAAAGTTTATGCATTATGGTTTACGAGTAATTTTTTATTTATTAGTTTTTAAGTTTTAAAGTTTTAAAATTTTAATCTAAAAATAAAATCTTCTACTTCTTCTCTCTAGTCTAGTATAGTCTCTCTCTCTAGTCTAAAAAATAAAAAAAATAATAAATAGTAATTTTAATAATAAAAATGAAATTAATTATAATATAGATAATAAAAATCTTACGGAAAAGTCCAAGCCTACCGAAACTTTGATTTCTCCGGTCGTTTCAACTCAAATATCTAAAAAATAAAAAACTAGAAAAAGTTAGTAGTTTGGACTCACTTTACTATAATAACATAAAAAATATTCGGGGTACCGAAAAAGAATTATCACGGTTTAAATATTATAAAAAAATTTTAACATGTAAGAGTTCATGTGGGACTGGGCACTTTAAGAGGCAAGTCGAACTATGTACCAAAAAAATATGGTGAATTAGATCCTAGACAAACCTAGTTCAACGATGGGTTTTTTGAGATTGGATCCAGTTCAGTCTCAAAGTTTACCCCCTCCATATACCGTAATGAGTTATGGAGGGAAGGCATGACCAAACTGATCACCACAATGGGTCTTCCGATTAAATTTTCGACGGTTCCAATGGTAGTCAGTATCATGTAGACATATTTTTAGCCTGCAAATCATAGGATTCCTAAGTCCACATCTAAGAACGACTATCTAAAATATTATAAGTTAGAAAAATAAATAATAATTAATAAAATAAGGGAATATAGTGAAGTGGTATCTGTGACATCCGATATTTGAACTTGTCATGATGATGCATCTTATGCATGCCTCACTGCCCACTATGTAGATTCTAAATGGATACTAAATAAAAAAAATATTAGGATTCTCTGAGATTCTCCATCCTCAAGATGGCCCAGCCATTTTTGAGTGTATGATAAAAATCTTTAAATAAAATAAAATTCAAAATAAAAAATTTAGTATCACATTCGATAATGCATCTAATAATGGAGCAGAGATTAACATATTTGTTATGATTATTAGAGAATGATCATTAAGATAGATTTTCCACGCTAGAAGCATATGTCCCTTCATTAACCTGATAGTACAAGTGTAGATGAAGATGTAATAAATGGGATAATACTAAATTATTGCACTAACTTGAAATTAAATGGAAAAAGATATAATATCAACAATATGTAAGCACATAGCATGAGAGTATTTGTTGGTCAGATATAGCATGCTGTTGAAATAAATGTCGCACTCTTATCAAATTCCACTCCTTGGGCCTCAGGCTCATATATGAACTTATGTATGACAAAAGATTTAATAAATGATAGGTTTGTATAGAAGAAAATTTTTTATTCTTTTATGTAATTCCTCATTCTAACACTGCATTCTTTGTGTGTCTCTCTCTCTCTCTCATTCTTTATGTGTCACACACTCTCTCTTTCTTTCTCTTGCTATTTTCTTTCTTGCTCTTTCTTTTTTGCTCTCTCTTTCTCTCTCCCTCCCTCTCCATATCTCTCTCTCCCTCTCTCTCTCTCCCCCCTTTCTCTCTCTCTCTCTCTCTCTCTCTCCCTTTCCCCCCTTTCTCTCTCTCAACAAAGATGTGTAGACTTAGCTATTACACCAGCATTCCAAGAAGATGACATAAATAATATTAAGCATGTGCATGTATATGAAGATCCAGAAAATTTATGAAACTCAAATGGTGGCCTAATAAAAATTGAAGATGATCAATTTCTATCTGAAGATGAGTTGGAACTTTCATCAAAATCAGATGAAATATTAGAAGATCCATTAGAGGATGATAGTGATGCCGATAATTAAACTGTTTAATTGTATTATAATATTAAACTATCAAATACTTTCTATATTTCGTTGAAATCTATTAGTGTGCTTTATTCTAAAATACATGGTTATTCATCATATCTTTATTATTTGTTCAATATTTTTATTTTTTGTATAGCAGATGATGCCTAAAGGATGTGGTCATGGTGGAGATGAACGTAGACACATAAATGGACTAAATTCATCTAGTATTTTACACCATGATGCAAATTTAGTTCTATCTCATACCCATCATATCTAGACTTCAACATCACAATCACCATCTCCAATTTCATCACCATCACCATCATTGACACTTTTACTATCACCTTTATCAGATATAAGCCCACCATCCATTATCCTTCAAGCACACACTTTTGATCCATTACCATCTTCTACACTACATTTTATAAAACCATTAAAATCATCAAATGTTGTGCCTTCCTCTGCATTCAATGCTAAGTTAGTAAGAGAGATTGTGGATGAGAGGTATAAGAAATATGTAAATATTACTTGAATAAAAAATTATGATGTTCATGTGTTTGTTTTTTTTATATATAGTTATGATTTGCTTTTTTTCAACATTATTTATTTATTTATACAGTTTTATTCCATCTCACAAGTGTTCAGCTATAATTACTAAGTCTTTCAAGAAAATAGTTGACTATTATTATGGTAGGATTGTTAAGAATCATGAGATATCCTTATTATTATGGTAGGATTGTTAAGAATCATGGGATATCCTTATTGTTATGGTAAGAATCATGGGATATCCTTATAATATCCTCTGGTTTATTCCTTAGGATATTCTTAGAATATCCTTTGGTTTATTCCATTCTTTTGTATATATATAGGTGTCTCTATAGGTTATAAAATTATCAATTCATTTTTCACCAATTCATTCTGTTATATTTCTTCACATGGTATCAGAGGGATTAGGGTTAGAATAGCTCAAAATAGAGCAATTTTTTGGAGGGATTTTTTTTACAGTGTGCCGCACCTACTGCCTCTCTCCGGCGACTGCTCCAGTGAAGATTTCTGGCCACCTGCCACACCAAAAGAAACGCACCTTGCCAACGACCACCATTTTCCAAGGCCATCACAGAAAACCCCCCCACACACACCCACGAGCAGCCTGAAGCAGCTGCCAAATCTGCACGCGCCAATCACCGGCAAGTGATGGCACGTCGACGGTTGTAGCACCTCCGGCCGACCACCACCTAAATCATCTCTGTCACAGAAATTTAGATCTAACCTCCAATCTTCGATTCAACAACCCTAGCTTGGTATTTTGATGCTTAATCATGACTGAATCTGCTTCTAAGATGCATCTCGCCACTCTAGCCGGGATTCCTGTTCTTCCAAAGATTACGGAACTTAAACTAAATGGTCGGAATTACATCGACTGGAGTAATATAGTTCAAATCTATTTCCGAAGTATGGAGATGGAGCACCATCTTACCTTTGACCCACCCACAGATGATTCCAGCTACATCTGATTACGGGATGATGATCGTCTTTTCATTCAGGTCAGATATTCAATTGATAGTGACGTGATCAGAACCATTATTCACTATACGATGGTCAAATAGTTGATGGATCATCTTGCATTCCTATACTCTGGTAAGGGAAATATCACCCGAGTGTTTGATGTTTGTAAAGTATTTTATCGGGTTGAGATGGATGACATGTCCCTTTTGCAAGCATACGTAGACTATAAAAAGACCTATGCGTAGTTGAATATGGTGCTGCCTTTTAGTACCGATATTACAATCCAACAGCAACAATGTGAACAGATGGTTGTTATGAAGTTCTTAGCTATGCTACAACATGCTTATAACTCTGCTCAAGCACAGATTCTTGCTAGTCCCACTATCACTTAATTAGAAGATGTATATAGTAGAGTTGAACGGGCAGGTATCTCTCATTTTGCAGGACTTCAGTCATCAGCCTCACTCACTCCTGTGCTTCTTGGTCAAGGTGGACCTGCATCAAAACAGCAGTATGCTCAGCCTCTAGGTGCATCGAAGGGGGGGCTCCTCCAATATTATTTGTCATTACTGTAAGAAGCCGGGTCATATAATTCAGGAATGTTGGAAATTAAAGAACAAAAATCAGCAAGGTTCTTCTATCACTCTTGCTTCTGCAACCACACGGCTGCCCCAACTACTCTAGTTACATGGTTCTCTGCCGACGATCTTGCTCATTTCCAGAAGTACCAGACTTTTCTGAAGTCTACACAGTCCTCTCCGGCTGCTATGTCCAATATTTCCTAGACAGGTAACTCAGTCGCTTGCATTGTATCCTGCGACAATGAATGGGTCATTGACTCAGGCGCCTCTAACCACATGATAGGTAACCCTAGTTTACTTTCTTCCATGCAACCCACTTAGTCCAAGTCCATCATCACCTTGGCGGATGGGTCCAAATCTCATGCCCTTGGATCGGGCACTATCTCGCCTACCTCATGTCTTCCTTTATCATCAGTTTTGCATGTGCCTAATATGTCATTTAATTTACTCTCTGTCAGCAAACTTGCTCATGATCTTAATTGTTCAGACTCATTCCTTCCTAGCTATTGTCTTTTCCAGGACCTGATGACGAAGCGGACTATTGGTAGGGGACGTAAGTCTAGCGTTCTCTATATACTTGATCAGTCTTCATCCTGCGCAGCTACTTATCTTACAGCATCGAGTCCTTTTGAGTTGCATTGCCGCTTAGGTCATCCTTCTTACTTTATTAAAAATGTTATATCCCTAGTTATTGTCATTGTCTACCTTACCTTGTGAGTCCTATCAACTAGTGAAACATCATCGCCTTAGTTCAAGTCCTCGAGTTAATAACTGAGCTAGTGCTCCTTTTGAATTAGTCCACTCCGATGTTTGGGGCTCGTGTCATGTCCTATCACCCACTGGGTTCCGTTACTTTGTTACTTTTGTGGATGATTTTTCAAGAGTTACATGGTTATACTTAATGAAATCTTGGTCAGAAGTATTTTCTCATTTATATGCCTTCTATGCTGAAATTCAAACTCAATTTCATATTTCTGTTCAAACATAATGTAGTGATAATGCTGAAGAGTATTTGTCTGAGCCTTTACAAACATTCATGCATGAGCGAGGCATCCTTCATCAAATCTCATGTGTTGATTCTCCCTCTCAGAATGGTGTGGCGGAGAGGAAGAATTGGCATCTTTTGGAAAATGCTCTGGCTCTGCTTTTCCTAATGCATGTGCCTAAGCATTTTTGGGCCGACGCAGTTTTCACTGTTTGTTTTTTGATTAATAGCATGCCCTCTTTTGTGCTTAACTGGGATACTCCCTTTCATATCCTATACCCCACTGCCCCTTTATTTCCCATTCCCCCCCCCCCCAAATTTTTAGGCCTACATGTTTTGTCAGGGACGTTCACCAACAACTCTCCGAGCTTGTTCCTAAAGCCTTCAAGTGCATCTTCCTTGGCTATTCAAGAGTTCAGAAAGGGTATCGATGTTACTATCCTGATCTTAAGCACTATCTAGTGTCTTATGATTTCACCTTTCATGAAGATACCCCTTTTATACCTCTCCTAGTCCTCCTAGTGAGGGGGAGGAAGATGATATTCTGGTCTACCCTGTCTCTCCTGTGACCGGTTCTACTCCTACTTCATTGGATCGTCCTCTGATCACACAGGTATACTCCCATCAGCCGCCTCCGCCAGTCTCTAATCCTCCACCATCAGGTCCCTCGCCATCAGCTCCTCCCTCCGGTGATGACCTTATTATTGCTCTTCGCAAAGGTTCACGTAAGTGTGTTTATCCTATTTCTTCTTGCATGTCTTATCATAACCTTTCTCCTTCATCTCGTGCTTTCATCACTTCTTTGGATTCTACCTCATTACCTGCCTCTATTCCTGAAGCCTTGTCTCATCCTGGCTGGCATCATGCTATGTGGGAGGAGATGGCAGCATTGGAAACTAATGGTACTTGGGATTTAGTGAAGTTGCCTACAGGGAAACGTGCTATTGGCTGTCGCTGGGTGTTTGCAGTGAAGGTTAATTTCGATGGTAGTCTTGCTCGCCTCAAAGCTCGACTTATGGCCAAAGGCTATGCTCAGACCTATGGTATTGAGTATGTTGATACCTTCTCTCCCGTGGCCAAATTGACTTAGGTCCGACTCTTTATCTCTTTGGCTGCCCGTTACCGTTGGGATCTCCATCAGTTAGATGCCAAAAATGCCTTTCTCCATGGTAATCTTCAGGAGGAAGTTTATATGGAGCAACCTATGGGGTTTGTTGCTCAGGGGGAGATAGATATCATAGGTTAGTTGGAAAATTAAATTATCTTACAGTCAAACACTCTGATATTACATATGCTGTTAGTATTGTGAGTCAGTTCATGTCTTCCCAAACTATTGATCATTGGGCAGCTGTAGAACACATTATAGGTTACCTTAAAACTAGTCCAGGACAAGGTATTCTCTATGGTAATCATGGGCATGAGAAGATTGAGTGTTTCATAGATGCAAATTGGGCAGGCTCCAAGGATGATAGGCATTCTACTTCAGGCTATTGTGTCTTTGTGGGAGGCAGCCTGGTATCCTAGAAAAGTAAGAAGCAAAGTGTAGTATCTCGGTCTAGTGCAAAATCAGAATATCAGGCTATAGCATAGGCCACATGCAAGATAATGTGGATTCACCAGCTTTTGACAGAAACAGGTATCACACATCCCTTATCAGCCAAACTTTGGTGTGATAATCAGGCAGTAATTCACATTACCTCTAATCTAGTGTTCCATGAGCGGACCAAACATATTGAAATTGACTGTCACTTTGTTCGTGAGAAGATACAACTTGGGCTTATCTCCACAGGATATGTGAAGACTAGAGACCAATTAGGGTACATCCTCACCAAAGCCTTGAGTGGTGATCAGGTTGCTTATTTGTGTAACAAGTTGGGCATAAGAGATATCTATGCTCCAACTTGAGGGAGAGTATTATGGTAGGATTGTTAAGAATCATGGGATATCCTTATTGTTATGATAAGATTGTTAAGTCATGGGATATCCTTATTGTAATGATATGAATCATGAGATATCCTTATAATATCCTCTGGTTTATTCCTTAGGATATTCTTAGAATATCCTCTAGTTTATTCCATTCTTTTGTATATATATAGGTGTCTCTTAGGTTGTAAAATTATCAATTCATTTTTCACCAATTCATTCTCTTAAATTTCTTCACAATTATAAAGAATTCTTATGGAAAAAAGTTTCTGAATCGGCAAATGAGTCTAATTTTAATAACTTTCAAGTATAAATAATGAAACAAAAGCATTAAAAAATAATTATCTAATTAGTTAACTTGTGATTTTTCTATATATAGAATCAGTGCACATGGGCAACCAAATTTGATGGAAAGATAAAGTCGTTTTAGGAGAGAAAAGTTGGTAAATGGTATTCTGATTTTGTTCATAAATTAAAGAATATAAATGAAAGGCCTGATTTTATATCCAAGGATGACTGGCTTGAGTAGCTTAAGTATTGGGAGGAGCTAGATATTAAAAAAAAATCAGTGATTTACCGCAAAAATTGACGAATTGAGGTAGTCGGACTAGGTACAAAAATGTCTCACCACACAAGAGGGTCAAAATCGAGCATTGAGCATGCTCAAGATTTAGTACAATTTTGCAATTTTAAACATTTATATATTTAGTGGTTGTCCTGATAGTCTAAATAAATAAGATCTGTGCATGATTTTATTAATTTTGTTAAATTTTTTTATTTTTTGTTATTTTATGACTTAATAAATACCTACTATAGGCTGGAGAATTGAGTCAAGATCCCAATCTTTATGAGATTTTCAAGAAGATACATGTGAAGAAAGCAGATAGTCAGTTTGTTGACACTAAGTCTCAGATGATTGTTGTAAGAATTTGTTATATTAATATAATTTTATAGTACTATAGTAAATTTGAAAGTTATTTGGAATGTAAAATATTAAATTTATTTTATGTATATTTATAATATTAATTTTTTCTATTTTATCACAGGAACCAATGGAGGAACATGTGACAGTTGCTTCTCAACAAGTTGAAGGTTCTATGGATCTTCAACCAATTGACTATGATCCTATCTATTTGGAGACCATAAGAGATCATAAGAAGCATCGAGTGTACAACATCAGCTCGAAAGAAGTAGCATTTTTTTGTAGCAGTCATGCTTCTAATTCATATGTCACAGCAATAGTGGATGAGAAGATCGAACAACAAGTAATGGAAACAAATGAATGTTTTGAAGTTATGGAGACTAAAATGAAAGAGAAGGATGAGCAATATCTCATTTGAAGGAAGAAATGTAGGAAATGAAAGAAGAGAAGGATGAGTAGATTACTCATTTGAAGGAAGAATTGCATGAAATAAAAGAAGAGAAGGATGAGTAGATTACTTATTTGATGGAAGTAATGCAAGAAATTAAAGGAATGAATGATGAGATAACATAAATTAAAAATGTAATGAAATAGAAAATATCCTATATGGGGTCACAATTAGCAACATTATCGCGACATATAGCATTCTGAGATCCAGCTATGAATCCTAGCAGGAGAGGCTAGCACAAATTCACCAACTAATTATGAGGATAATTTCATATCAGAATTATTTTTAAAAATTTTTTAATTTTTTTCAATGTGTAGCAAAACATGATGAGATATTTTTTGAGGCATCAATTTTTTTTTATTCTGTTTTTGTTCTTTGCTTTTTTGATTAACCTAATAATGAATCTTTACAGGACATTTGATGTAAGATGCATGAAAAAATACTGATTCAAAGCCTTCATGCATTGTCAGGGTCCTTCCTATGCATGATTCCCATCTTTACCAATCACTACTAGATCAAAAGGAGGCCAAGCTTCTATTATCTTTTAGATATTTGTTGAATTTGTATGACTATCAACTTAGATTTGTGTTTGTTCATGTCAATAATTACTATTTTTATATATCTATGAATATGTTTGTGTACCCGAATATTTTGGATAGAGTTTTAGCCTATTATAGATATGTAAAAGGCTTGGCTGGTCCTCCTAGTATTGGGAACAACATGTTAGTTTCTGAAGTTATGAGATGAATGAAAAAATTCTGGTCCCACACAGACGCAGCTTTGTTCTTTACACTCTTATTTCATGCATATCTGTATTGTCGCTATTCAGATCTGTGACTGCTTATTATTAGTCATCGGTGGAATTAAACGGTTGAAATGTTAATAGTCATTACGATTGCTAATAAAATTCAGTTTGCTTGTTCTCCCCTTCTTGCATGTTCGTAGTTTCATGGATGACAACGGGCTGAACATGAGGAATTGTGGCTATTACAAGCCATTTTTCCAAGGGCATATTAGTTTGAAACTAATACCTAGCATGGGAGACCACGACACGAAGCCTTTTTTACTAGGATGTGATATTAACAATGTTATGGTTAATGCCAATAATTCATTCGATTCTCAAGAATTCATTGTCTCCAACACTTCCCTTGCACTGCAATAGATGAGAGATGGCTAGATAAATTAAAGATATAAGTTTTTAAAGTTTTGTGCCATCTTTATGAAGTATAAATGGGATTATACTAATTTATTATAATTTTGTGTCATCTAAGGCTATGTGATTATATTTATGTGTGTGTATATATATGTACATACTATAGTATATATGTACATATATACTCAATATCATATATACTGTAGTACATATGTACATATATACTTAGTATCATATATATACTATAGTATATATGTACATAAAATAGTACAATATATATTACATATAGACTACATTATCATATGTACATATATACTATAATATATATGTACATACTAAATTTGATGCCATGATCACTAAGAAATTAGACTAGTTTTTTAATTTTGTCTGAATTTGATGCTCGCATGATGATGCCACAAGAGAAAACTAGCAAATCAGATTAAAAAGCTAATGCTGAAGGGACTAATTGGCCCTGAAAAAGTTGATCCCTTATCTTTATTTCTTGAAAGCTGAGCTGTTTCCTATTGCTTGTACAATGATTCTGAAAGAATTCTAGGAAATACTTATGGCATGTGTATTTTTTAGATTCTACTTTTCTTTTCTTTCTAGATACAATGTTTAAGATTCTCATCACTGCTAGTAACTCCTTTTTTGCCTTTGCAATTGGGTAGAATTTTGAAGCCTTAACTCCAAATTTTCTTGCAAGAATGATCGAACCTATGGAAGGTGGTGGCCTAGTTGTTTTACTTCTTCAAACCCTATCATCACACATGAGTTTTTGTGCCATGGTCATGGTGAGTTACATTTCATTGCTCATTATTTGCTTACACGAAAACATGATATACAATCTTTGATTGTTGAATTAGAATGTCTCTATTGTTACTGACATGTTAGGATGTTAATGAGAGATTTAGAACAGAGTCGCATTCTGAAATAGTTTCTTGGTTCAATGAGAGGTTCCTCTTATATGTACATATAAGAGAAATACTAGTATGTCTCTTATACGCACATGCTGCATATATATGTTCATATATACTATAGTATATACGTATACATACATATATACTACATTGCTCTTGCTATCTCTATCTTTCTAACTCTTTCTCACTCTTGAAAACTCCCTCAATCACTCTCACTCACTCCCTCTCTAACTCTCGCTCAATTTCTCTTTATCTATCTATTGCTCTCTCTCTCTCTCTTGCTATGTATCTCTCTCTCTCTTGCTCTGTATATATCTCTCTCTCTATGTTTCATTCTCTATATCTATCTAACACTCTATATGTTGTTATGGCTCTATAACTCTTGCTCAATTTCTCTTTATCTATTTATTGCTCTCTCTCTCTCTCTCTATGTCCCACTCTATCTCACTATTCCTCTTTGTCCCACGCTATCTCACTATTCCTTTTTGTCCCACTCTATCTCACTATTCCTATTTGTCCCACGCTATCTCACTTTTCCTTTTTGTCCCACTCTATCTCACTATTCCTCTCTTTATATCTATCTCTATCTCTCTCTCACACACACACACACACATTATTCCTTTTTCTCACTCTTTCTTACTCTTTCCCTCCCTCACATTTGTTCATTCTATCAATCTTTCTCTCACACTCTTTCTCTCATGCTTCTGCTCCCTCTCTTTCTCTCATTCTCTCTCTCTCTCTCTCTCTCTCATTCTCGCTATCTATCTATCTTTTGCTATATATATATATATATATATATATATATATATATATATTGTTCTCTCTCTCCCCTCCCCTCTCTCTCCCTTCCTCCCCCCCCCTATCTCTCTATCTCTATCAAATACATTTATAGTCTGACTATGATTGGCACGACCTGACATGACTAATGCAAAAGGTGTACAAAGGGGTCATGCTGGGCTACCTATTTATAGAGTCATATCGACATGGCACAATCACTCGGATAGGCATAAAAAAATGGTTGTGCCAACATATCACATCCCATTTGATACCTCTATGTTTAACTTAGATATCTAAAAATTGGGGCAATGTTTCTACCCTGTAAAAATTTGAGACTTGCATATGCGATCATACCTTCTTATGGTATGATTGGTGAAGATAAATATACTATAAATGCTTCTTTAATAAAGATCTCCTCAGTTCATATCATGTTGGTATGATGTAAATATTATATGATCATACACGAGGGTTATATTATTGTGAATACCAGCTAAAAGCATAATTTTTGCTAGTTTTTTTTTTTTTGAGGCTACCTGAGCAAGTGCACTGCTAAAAAGATTTCCTTGAATAAGCAAGGAGTTCTTATACCTTAGATGAATATACTTGTTATTTAAGTATGGTTTCCTTAGAAGTGTCTGAGTTATTAAATCCCCATAATACCTTTTTTCAATTTGGTTAACTTTGGAGTCATCTAACCAACTAGACAAAGAAAAAAAGTGTTCCTATTTTTTTTATTAATAATGAAATTAGTGTCTACTTTGTACAGAAGGGTTCAAGGTTTTCCCATTCAAAATTTTATGAGCTTTTGTCTATCCTTTGAAGCATATGTATCTTCTAGGTGGTACTCTTAAATTAGAGAGTACCACCTAGAAAATAGGGAATATATCGGTGCCCCCACTTAGTCATTGGGTGGATTGTGGATGTGATAGATAAGATATACTTTTATACTTTTTATTACATTGTGTCATGATATTGGAATAAGATTTTAAAATGGCACTCCTAAAATCACATGAAGGTAAAATGATCATGCTATTTATTGTCTCCACAATACCTTTTTTTCTTTGTTCATCCAAGATTACCCATATCCTTATGGAATGCATTATTTTTAATTTTTATGTAATTTTAGCATCACAATAATGTAGACTTATTTATTTATATACTTAAACTTGTAGTTAGAGGTTGGCTATACATGTTAGCACAAAGCTCTAACATTAAAATAGTAATGGGTATTTGTAATTCTATGAAGATAAAGACAAAGATAATTATTTTGATTGAGTTACTAGAATACAACTCAATGAAAATTAAATGCTTAATTTTGGTGCACAATGTGTTCCTTGAAGTAATAGGTTTATAGAGCTACTTGAGTTTTTTTTTTTTTTTTTGTGTTGGATTCACTATAATGCTTGCTCTTTTTATTTTTTTTAGACAAGACTAAATGAGACCACATGGTATAAATCTTCTATGTACAAATGAACAAGAAAGAGTATATAGCATGAGAAAAGCCAATGTATCCCTACTAGTGATTACCAAGAAGCATATGGGTCATCCTACCTAAGAGTGAGGAGGTGATAATATAAATTCTAATTGCCTCCAAAAACAAAAAAGGATCGTAATAAAAATAAAAGTAACTATAATTCATCTAACAAAATAAAGGCCTACTAATAATATTTCCCATCAGTAGGAAGCATAGTGTGCTAGGAGTGCTCATTCATAAAGGATGTATATGCTACCTTTATAATTTTAAGAATCATATAGTTCAATGACTATTCACTCAAAGGTTGAGGACTAAACGATGCTTAACCAACAGTGGAATCTTTGTGAAATAATTATTTTGGTTTGCTATATGTAGGAGTTGTACATAGTTTTCAAAAGGGTGAATGTCTAAGCAAGAGATGAAAAATAATTAGTCTTTATACTCTTT
The DNA here is from genome assembly GCA_029783825.1 of Sapria himalayana. Lineage (NCBI taxonomy): Eukaryota > Viridiplantae > Streptophyta > Magnoliopsida > Malpighiales > Rafflesiaceae > Sapria > Sapria himalayana. The sequence continues at coordinate 468,762 of JAREIK010002613.1, read as the reverse complement.
ATTTTGTAGGTAGAATCCCACTAACTAGTGAATTTTTTAATGAGGTGTTTATGTGACATCATAGTTTTAAAGATATTACAAAGCTTGAGATTTTTTTATTATATGCACACATTTCTTAGAATTTTGATTATTTCTCACCATTACTTAATTTTATGCTCATGATTTCTATCAAGTATAGTATGCAATGTCTATGTAAAGAATATGTTATCCAACTAGAGGATGATGACATCATACAAAAAACATTGAGCATGTTAATGATGAGCTTGTTGAGCTTGACTAAAAGAGAGACCAATGAATGAATGACAAAAGATACATAAGGTATAGTGATGGTGACTACTATCAAGTAGGAACTGGATATTGCCTTTGGAAAAGTATAGGTACCTACTAAAATCTTTGTCAATGTTGATGATGATTAAGCAAGTGCAAAGAATACTCTCAAAATTACTGATAGAACCATGTCTCATATAGAATTGAAGTTTTCTTTATATCTTTTGGAGTTCAGTGTGCTTTTGGCCAATATAGAAAAATATTACAAAAAAAAATTTGATTTGATCTTCCACTATGGGATACATCTTTTGCATGTTCTATAGTGGGATTTGCAATGACCATCTTGATGTTCTAGAAGGCATGCCCAAGTTTGTACAACTGCCCAAGTCCTTTCTTAGTATATAATGATCTCTAGTAAAAAATATTAATAAGGTACAATTAAAGAAAGTGATATACTAGAATGATGATGTGATTCATTTGGTTGACATGGAGGTTATCATAGAAAGCAAAAGGTGACCCCCAGGCACCAGGGTTGTATTTATCCACTTGAACATGTGTATCATTGCATGATTAATGTTGTATCAACGTTGAAATATTTTTGGATGCCATGGTAACTCATGATTATTTGGATTTGCGTCTTTTTTTTTCTATGGGCGTACATTTTCTTTGGTTGGCTTCATAAAGTCTTTGTATGAATGTTTTTTAGGCATGGCATGAAACATTTTTATGCAATTTATTGCATTTGGATGATTGAAAGCCAAGTTTTTTTCATTAAAAATTTTTATGTTGTAGTATTAATGTACTCATCCAAAGTTTTTTTTTCAAAAATAAATGGGTGTGTGAATTTAACTACTTTTAGAATTTTCTAGCTTGAAATGAAAAAAAAAAACTATTTTATTTAGCTATCTTACGTTTATTAGGTAGACATGCATCCTAAGAAACTATTTTAACTGTCTTAGGATTTGATATATTAGTTTTTTAGGTAACCTAAATAACTATGTATGAACTTCTAGGCTAGATGGATTGGATATATTAGCTATCTTAGGTAGACATGCATGACAATTGACAAATAGCAACCTAGGTACCAAGCAAGACTATTTTATTTGTGATCAATGCTTTATCATATGTTAGATGTAGTTATTGAATTTGGAGAAATTCACATTCAAAGTATTTATTTTTGAAAGAGTAGTTTAGTAAGAGAAACATCATTTGTTTGCCATAATTATCATAGATGAAATGTTTATAATTATTAATTATTTTGATATCTAGTATCCAAAGTAGTTTTCATGGACTAATTGGTTAAAGGAGCTATTATCTCATATAAAGTTGCTTAAAAGTTTCATATCCACGTCTATTATTCAAGAATTATTAATGATAAAAGTAGTTTTCCTAGACAGAATTATCTTGAAATCTAATGTTCAAAGACACCACCCCAGATCATATGATGTATGAAGTAGTTACTTCATATGTATTTATTTTGAAGTTTGATATCTAATATTGTTTTTCAAGATTAAGAAAGCTAGATATTTTCTATTTCAAGTAGTTATTCTATATTATCGAGTTAAGAGTCTACTACCCAAAACATTCATTTCATAAATAATTTATAGGATATATACAGCTTATCTCACATGAGACTTCCTCTATATGCTTGACCTATATTATTGACATCATTTGTTTCGGTGGAATTTGTTCCAAATTGGTGGGACTGGTTCTCATTTAGCTAATTGAAAGTTTGTGTTTTGACTACTCTAACTATCACTACTATATTTGGCCTTCCTCGTTGGCTTGCAACTTCTTAGCTAAGGAAATAACTATTATAATAGGAGGCAACCACTATTGAATGAGGTATGTCAAATGAGTATGTTTTCACAAACCTCATATGTTTGATCCAGTCTTGAGCTATTAATGAGTGAATATTCAATGTTGATTGCCTTGATGAAATAATAGACATCACCATTTACATCCCATATATAAGTGTGAAACGGAGAAATTTAAGCTAACCTCTTTCTTTTGGTTTAATAGGCCTATAATGGTCCACACTCAAATTGGGCACTTCTGTCTGTGACTAATACATAAGGTAATCTAAATGAAAATATTATACTATTTTATGTTAATTGGATGACATATTTATCAATTATAGAGATGTATACAATTGGCTTCACATATATATTTAGTAATCAATGACCATGAATAGCATCTTCTTTTGGGTAGGTACCATCGAGAATGCACGAAATATATCTATCTCATACATAAAAAATGACCATGGACATGAGATAGTTGGTAAGACATGAAATGGGATATGATAGTAAGAGAATAAAACCTTTGATACTTGTTGAATATTGTGACATTATTCACTATTATAGTTCCCAAATTGTACAAACAGTTAAACTAGGGGTACAACAAGGTATTGTTATATGTCTAATTAATTTAAGCATGATCCAATTCCAATGAAAGACTAGTTGTATGGATGTTCATTAATGACTAAGAAATTAACCACTTGCACCAACACGGTACATGATTTTTTAGGATAAAAAAATGTTTTTCTTTATTCAAATATTAAATTGTGGCATTCAACTATCGCATCTATCAAAAATATAATGCTTGATTACATATTAGTTATTGCTATATCTGACTTAGAGTTGATAAAGAATATAAATATCTCTTTTGTGCAAATCATAGTTGCAACTTTAATGAGAGTAATGACCCTCCAATTTTTGCTTGTGAAATTGTGGCTCATTTTCTTGTTGGTTGTTATGTTTTAACCATTGCATCACTAGATTTAGATAGCTTGTCATATAGTTATCTTCACTTTATATATGTCTTGAACATGACTCACAACTAGTTGGGAGCCATTGCAAAAAAAGGACTTGTATGACCATTAAAGAGATGATTAAATACAAACTAGTTAGCATATCTTTGTATTTAGCTTCATTATTGGAGGTGGGAGATCACAAGTTTTTGTTAATCCAATTCTTGCACCAAATAGGAATTATAAAGATACATTGAATATTGATTGACTAGATAGGAAATGCCTCTAGGTTTGTGTCTTCTTGATGACATTAAAAATATAGCAGACTTGGTTGTCGACCTTGAAAAGAAATTTCCAATGGTACTCAATTGATCAAAAAACTACTATAAATCTTTGGAGTAGGCAAATAAGGATTGTATTGACATTAGCTAGGCGACCTTTATACCATGTTGGTGACCTTTATACCATGCTGGTAACCTTCCACCTAAGAAATATTTATGAATTGTTCCCAAGTACTCATTTTATAGGGTAATAAATTATATACTTCCCCAGAGCTAGTATAACATAACATGATCTATTTGTATGAATCAATCAAAAAAATTTTCTCTTATGTTAGGATCATGAGCAGAATGACACCCCATGCTTATGGGTGAAGCTTTTGTGTGTGGAGTGTGATATAGACATATCTAAATTATGTGATATAAAGCTATTTATTTTCATTTCTATTATATTTAACAATCATAATTAAAAAACAAGATATATTACAAGGTTTGTCCATTTTAATATTTTTTAATATAACAATAAAATTTTAGAATACAACTATTCTGATTTTTTTAATAATTTCGAAGTTGATAGTGATACCAATAAATTGTCATTCTTGTTATCAGTCCTGGGCTCTGGGGGGTTTAGATTAGATAATCAGTCAGTGGAGTTCCAAGACACAATTTCACAGTACGCATTTCAAAAAAATATATATTTTTTTAAAAAAAACTGAGAAATAAAGTTAGGTCAGAAAGAAGCAAACTGTCATGGTAGTTTGAACCAACTAATAACTGACACAAACGTCTTCTGAATTAGTTTCTGGCACAGGGAAAGTTCGATTTTCCAGGAGATGCTGCGGAATACACGCACCTCCATGTATGGATATCCTACCTTTCAATTCTCGAGAATCGTGTCTAAGTTTTAGGTGAACCGAACATATCGTTTGCCTATTTAATATTTATTTTAAAGTGTGCTTTATTCAGGTTTAATAAAATAATTTTAAACGCTAAAATCAAAAATTATTATTAGTCTAATGTGTGTGTGTGTGTGTGTGTGTGTAAAACCACATATATGTAATTTGTGTGTGTGTGTGTAAAACCACATATATGTAATTTTGTGTGTGTGTGTGTAAAACCACATATATGTAATTTTGTGTGTGTGTGTGTGTAAAACCACATATATGTAATTTTGTGTGTGTGTGTGTAAAACCACATATATGTAATTTTGTGTGTGTGTGCGCATGTATGCGTGTGTGTGCGTGTGTGTGCGTGTGCGTGCATGTGTGTGTATTATGCTATATATAGGCTAATATATATGTGTGTGTGTGTGCTATATATTGACATGTGTGTGTGTGTGCTATATATAGACATGTGTGTGTGTGTGCGTGCTATATATAGGCATATATATATTATGTGTGTGTGTGTGTGTGCTATATATAGGCTTATATATATTATATGTGTGTGTGTGTGTGTGAGTATGCTATATATAGGCTTGTGTGTGTGTGGGTGTGTCTGTGTGTGTGTGTATGCTATATATAGGCTTGTGTGTGTGTGTAAATTTAAATATTAAAGTATATGCATGTAATATATACATACATACATACATAAACATATATATATATATATAAGTATATTTACATATATATAAATGTTTATTATATATCGCCTATATAAAAATATACTTAAAGATATGTATATATGTGTTAAAAAACATAAGATCACAAAATCATGTTCAAAAGTTTTAGTGAAGCAAAATTTAATATTCATTAATTATAATATATTTTTAAAAAATTTGAAATAAAATATTTTCCGTACAATGATT